>JALAZF010000549.1:3335000-3557500 GCA_022829125.1 Lathyrus tuberosus | reverse complement strand
CATCTAGCATTTCAGAACCACTATTCAACTTATGTACAAATTTTGTCATGTGTTCAATCTTGGAATTCAGCAAAGTAACTTCTTCTTCCAGACTTGTGATGGTAGAGATTAGCTTCTCTCTTTCTTTATGGAGTACTCTAATGGTTAACTTCTATTGCTCAATAGTCATAAAAGCTTCCTCCTATTTGGTGTAAATAAGATCATATGATTCAGCTAAATCTTCTTTGGTCATGTAGTCATTACTAG
This sequence comes from Lathyrus tuberosus, assembly GCA_022829125.1. Lineage (NCBI taxonomy): Eukaryota > Viridiplantae > Streptophyta > Magnoliopsida > Fabales > Fabaceae > Lathyrus > Lathyrus tuberosus. Next base: position 3,557,254 of record JALAZF010000549.1, on the reverse strand, counting down.
ACTCTCTTTCAGGCTCATTCTTTCTAGTGAATGCCATGAATTTGTTAGCAGTTTCTTCGTCACTTTCATCATCTAAATCGGACCAAGCAACTGAGAGTCCATTTTTTTGTTTTCTTAAAAAATTAGGCCATTCGATTTTGATATGACCAAACCCCTCACATTCAAAGCATTTGACTCCTTTGGGTTTATCCTCATCTTTTCTCTTGCTCCTAGGGTTGATGTAAGACATTTTGTCTGGTACATTTGTTATCCATCTTCTATCCAGCCTTCTTAAATATTTGTTGATCTTTCTTCCAAAAAATGCTATAGCCTCAGAAAAGCGTTCTTCTGTATCCTACTCACTTTGATATTCATTTTCTTTAGGGTTGGATATAAAGGCCACACCTTTGTTCTTATTTTTTGATCTTCCATTTATAGAAACTTCAAAGGTTTGTAGATAGCCATTAAGCTCATCCACCTTCAAGCTGCTTAAATCTTGAGCTTCTTCAATAGTTGTTACCTTCATGTCAAACTTTTGAGGCAAAGATCTGAGGATCTTTCATACCAGATTCTCTTCTGACATCATCTCTCTTAATGAAAAAGATTTGTTAGAGATATCTCGAAGTCTGATGTTAAAATCATATATGGATTCATCTTCCATCACTCTTAGCATCTCAAACTCAATTGTGAGAAGTTGCAACCTAGACATCCACACTTTAGACGTGCCTTTATGAACAGTCTTGAGAAATTCTCAAGCTTCCTTAGGCTCAATACAAGTGTTGATGAGTCTAAACATATATTTGTCAACACCATTGAATATATTGCTCAATGCATTATCATTTGCAAGCGCTTCATCATCATCATTATTGGACCAATCAACTTCAAGCTTCAAACTTGTTGTACCATCATGAGCAGTAACCACTTGATGTTTCCAACCGTTAATCATGACCTTCCAAGTCTTGTTTTCTATGGATTTGAGAAAACCCACCATCTTGGCTTTCCAATTATCAGAGCCATCTAATATAGGTGGTCTATTGACAGACCCTCCATCCTTAGTGATGTCCATATGAAGATAAAATATCTTCCCTAGAGCTCACCCAAATAGAACATGGTGTTTGCTCTAATGCCAATTGAAATTATGTTTCTCATGGGACAGATATTGGAATAGATGTTGAGACAACTTGTCCAACTTTTAAAACTAATTTAAGATCAGTTTGACAACAATAATAAACAATACAAAAATGTATAAAATAACACAAGATATTGGTAACACAGTTCGGTGAAACCACACCTACGTTGGGGGAACTCTACCCAATAAAGTAAATTCACTACTCCGAATTAGAACAACTAGCCTTATAAGAACCTTCAAACCCTATGAAGTTATATGCCTCTCCCGAATCCTAATGACTTTCTATTTAGGTCTCCCAGTAAATATGAGAATCCATTAACTTTCTTCAATCACTAAACCCTAGTTATCAACTTAATCATTAACACAACGATTGTTGAATTTACAACTCAACTAAGACAAACCAACAACAATGCCAAGTTACTGAAACATAGAATGATGTGCAGTAGTAGATTCAACAATAATCCTTATGAGGGCATTATCGTAGAATACAAGAAGCAAACTCATCCTAAGACTCTAAACTTTCTATTCTGCTTCGTGATCTTCAAGGTAGGACAAAGTCTCTATTTATAGCAATTCATTCTAGATTTTTCTCCTTTGGATAATAATCTGATTTCGTCCAGAAATAGTGGAGTTTTTTTTTAAATATTTTTTACTCCAAATCAGCTCCACAAAATAAGATTTGATTTGATTTTAATTCAAGTTTAAATCAAATTGATTTGAACTTAATCTAATTAATTAATCAAATAAACCAGATTGCTTAAAGATAGCAATAATACGTATTGCACACACCATCAAAATGCATTCTATGAACAAAAAACAGGCGCACATAGCAGTATCCTTGTTCTGCAGACATGGGATAGATGTTGCACACATGGTGGGACATCGGTTCCCACACGTGTCCTTCTGCTCCAAAATAGCTTGAAACCCCCATTGTTGTTTTGTATAATGCATCCAATCCAAAAGGAACAACAATTATCATAAAAGTAAGTTTCCTAATTAACAAGCTTTGGATGCTACATAATAATCTTAAGTTGTCTTTCCCTACTCTTAGAAACATTATTCATTCTTGTCACATTCCAGTTGATGATTTAGAGCAAACAAGTTTGGAACTCTTGCATTCCTCCATCCAAATCAATGTTTTATAGGAGATTCATACACAATAAACTCCCTACCGATGAACATTGTTGTTAAAGGCTGCCACACTCCTTCAGTTTGCAATCTTTGTTTCAAACAAAGTGAAACATCCAAACATCTTCTATTTGACTGTGCTTTTGTTGCTTAATTATGGTTCTAATTATCTTTTAATCCCTTACAACAATAGCAAAATCTCACCCCTTGATAATTATTTGAAAATAACTAACAAACCTTGGTGTAGATACTGAAAAAATAATGGTGGATGCAACCATTATTCACACAATCAATGGAATTTGAAATGCTAGAAATCAATTTATATTCAATGGCACAAAGGCCAGTTAGAAAGCTTGCATTGGCACCATATCCTCCAACATTAATAATAACACTTAACCTAAGAATTCAAATACTCAAATTGTTAGAAGTAATTCATGTTAGTGTGTCGAAGTCGAAGGAGTTTATAGGTTTTGGTCGAAATGTATATAGTCAGTTGAATAGTTGTAGTGTTGTATAGGGCAGCTGTATTCGACAGAGTCGAATATAGCTGATAAGGCATTCAGTCGAATTGCAAGTTTGTGTCGAATGTTAGTTTTAGGCATGGGATTTGATAGCCTATATAAAGGGCTTTGTACTTTGTATTTTGATACAGCATTATTACACACAGCTTCATAATAAAATTTTACAAAGTTTCTCAAAACCCTAATCTCTTTTCTCTCCTTCTTCTTCTTCTTCTCTCAAATATTCATCTTTCTTGGAACCCAGTTCCAACAATTGGTATCAAAGAGCCCGGTTACGATTCAGAGAGATTCTAATGGAAAACGGAGCAACAACGTCCACACAATTCCCAGCGAATTTACCGGTTTTCAAAGGAGAAAACTACCAACGGTGGGTTGCGCAAATGAAGGTCATTTTCAGATTTCAAGATGTGGTTGAAATCGTGAATGATGGTGTAACGGAATTGGGGACAAATGCTACTGAGGAACAGAAAGCTGCGTACAAGGATCAAAGGAAGAAAGATGGTAAAGCGTTGTTTTTGATTCACCAGTGTGTGGATCCGAATGTGTTTGAGAAAATTATTGAAGAAGAATCTGCAAAAGGAGCGTGGGACAAGTTAAAGAACTTGTATGGAGGTGATGAGAAATTGAAGAGGGTGAAGCTGCAAACCTTGAGAAAGCAATACGAGATGATTCAAATGAAGGAAGATGAATCAGTTTCGGAATTCTTTTCAAGATTGGTGATGCTGACGAACCAGATGAAGTCTTGTGGAGAAACAATCACAGATTTGCAGAAGATTGAGAAGGTACTAAGATCTCTGACTGCAAATTTTGATTACATTGTAGTGTCAATTGAAGAGTCCAAGAATCTTGCTGAGATGAAGATTGAAGAGCTACAAGCCTTTTTGGAAGCTCATGAGATGAGATTGAAGCAAAGAGATTCAGAAAGAGAAAAGGTATTGGACCAAGCACTACAAGCGAAATTCACCAAGAAATCTGGGAAGGCGAAGCAGGGAAGGAATCTTGCTAGTGATGAGAAGTCAAGCAAGAGTTCAAAGAATCATGATGATTCGACAAAGAAAGGCATGGGCAACAAGTATTCTGGGAAGAAAGTTGACATGAAAGACGTGCAGTGTTACAATTGCCAAAGTTTTGGTCATTATGCTCGAGACTGTCGAAAGAAGAAGGAAGCACGAGCAAAAGAAAGTGACAAAGCGCAGTATGCACAGGCAGGAGAGAATGATTCTGAAGGTGTGCTACTAATGGCAGACACTCAGTCGAATGATGATGAAACGAATTTGTGGTATCTTGATTCAGGTTGCAGTAATCACATGACTGGTAACAAGAACTGGTTCAACAAGCTTGATGAATCAGTTAAGAAGGTGATAAAGTTTGCAGATGGTAGACAGATCACATCAGGTGGAAAAGGAAACATATCTGTAATGAGAAGAGATGGTAGAAAAGCCAGCATTACTGATGTGCTGTATGTGCCTTCTATGACAAGTAACTTGATAAGTATAGGTCAATTACTTGCCAAAGGACATAATATGAAGCTGGAGAAGAACCAAATGAAGGTGTATCATGTTGATGGTAGGTTGGTACTAAAAGCACCATTGGCTGATAACAAGACTTTTAAAGTTCAGATTAACATGATTAATCATGAATGTCTTGCGTCAACTACAGAAGAAGAAAATAATTGGCTATGGCATCATATATATGGGCATCTAAACTTCAGGAGTTTGGGTATGCTGAATCAGAAGAAGATGGTGTATGGTTTACCTCAGGTAAAGGAACCAAATCATGTGTGTGAGGAATGCAGCAAAACAAAGCAGGCTAGAAAAGCATTCAAACATGATTTGCCAATTAAGTCCAAAGGAAAGTTGGAGCTTGTTCATTCTGACGTATGTGGACCTTTTGAAGTTAGGTCGAATGGTGGAAAGCGTTACTTCTTAACTTTCATTGATGAATTCACCAGATATATGTGGATTTATGTGATCGAAAGTAAGAGTGAAGTATTCACAAAGTTCAAGAAGTTTAAGTTGCTTGTCGAAAAGCAAAGTGGCTGCAAGCTAAAGAAGCTGAGAACTGATGGTGGTGGTGAATACATCTCTCGAGAGTTTGCTAGATTTTGTGAAGAGGAAGGTATAGAGCATGAGGTTATTGCTCCCTATACACCTCAACATAATGGAATAGCTGAGAGGAAGAATAGAAGTATACTGAATATGACGAGAAGTATGTTGAAGGCTAAAGAGGTGCCAAAGAGATTTTGGGCTGAAGCAGCTTCGACAGCAGTATACATTCTGAATAGATGTCCAACGAAGAAGTTAGTCGAGAAGACTCCTTATGAAGCTTGGATAGGTGAGAAGCCAAATGTGAGTCATCTTAGAGTTTTTGGATCAATATGTTTTAGGCATGTTCCTGAGCAATTGAGAACAAAACTAGATGATCGAAGTCAAACCATGGTGCTCATAGGTTATCATTCGACTGGTGCATATAGACTATATTCACCAGAAGATGATAAATTTATGATCAGTCGAGATGTTCTGGTAGATGAAAATAAAAAATGGGAGTGGAGTCATGGGTCAGTTCGACAGGATACTGGTCGACAGATGGAAGAGACAGTTCCGACGGTGTTTGAAGAAGACCAACAAACTGAGGCCACGACAAGTCGAAATGAAGAACCTCCTGAGCAGAATGTAAGAAGATCAACTAGAACAAGAGCTGAGTCGACAAGGTTAGCTGGATATGAGAGATTTCCAGACAATGCAACCGATGCAGATGGGGACTTAATAGAAGAAGCAATGATGATGGCTGAAGCAGAACCAATTAACTTGGAAGAAGCCATGAATGATGTGAATTGGTGTGAAGCCATGAAGGAAAAACTCAGGGCAATCGAGAAGAACAAAACCTGGGAGCTTGTCGAAAATGCCAGCAAGAAGCCTATTGATGTGAAATGGGTTTTCAAGCTGAAACGAAGGCCAAATGCTGAAATTGCCAAACATAAGGCAAGACTAGTGGCAAGAGGATTTCTGCAGAAACCTGGTGTTGATTTCAACGAAGTCTATGCGCCAGTGGCTAGGTTAGAAACAATCAGGATTGTTGTTTCGACAGCAGCGTATAGAAGATGGAAGATACATCAGTTGGATGTAAAATCAGCATTTTTGAATGGACCTTTGGAGAAAGAAGTATATGTCAGTCAACCACCAGGATTTGAGATTAAAGGGCATGAGTCGAAGGTGTACAGATTGAGGAAAACTCTCTATGGATTGAAGCAAGCCCCAAGGGCTTGGAACAAGAGAATAGATAGTTCCTAATCGAAGCAGGGTTCACGAAGTGTGTGTCTGAGCATGGAGTTTACGTAAATGATGTTGACAATGATAGTCGAATCATTTTATGCCTGTATGTTGATGATTTGCTGATTACAGGTGCAAATGAAGCTGAGATAAAAAAAGTCAAGTCGAAGCTAATGCAAGAGTTCGAAATGTCCGACCTAGGGAATTTGTCATATTTCTTAGGGATGGAATTTAAAGACACAGCTGAAGGTGTGTTCCTGCACCAGAAGAAGTATGCTCAAGATATCTTGAAGAGGTTCAAGATGACTGACTGTAAAGCTGCAACAACTCCATTGGAGACAGGAGCAAAGTTGAAGAAGGTAACTGATGATGAGTTTGTAAGTTCGACACTGTACAAACAAATTATTGGATCCTTGAGGTATCTCTGCAATACAAGGCCAGACATTTGTCAAAGTGTCGGATTGTTAAGTCGATTTATGGAGAAACCCCAAGAATGTCATCTCATTGCAGTAAAGAGAGTACTGAGATACATTAAGGGTACGATTGATCATGGTGTGCTGATGCCATGTCGAAATAAGTCCAAGTCGAAAGATGCTGAGGTATATGGTTATACTGATTCAGATTTCAGTAGTGACCAAGATGAGAAGAAAAGTACTGCAGGCTATATTTTCATGATCGAAGGAGCTCCAATCTCTTGGAGTTCGAGAAAACAAAGCATTGTAGCTTTGTCATCATGTGAAGCTGAGTATGTAGCTGCATCGTATGCAGCATGTCAGGCAGCATGGATAGATATGTTGCTCGAAGAACTCAAGATCGAGGAACCTGGGAAGATGAAATTGTTTGTAGACAACAAGTCAGCCATTGATCTTGCCAATCATCCTATGTGTCATGGTCGAAGTAAACACATAGAAAGAAGGTATCATTTTCTCAGGGAACAAGTAAACAGAGGGAAGCTGGATCTTGAATATTGTAAGACTGAAGCTCAACTAGCTGACATACTTACCAAACCTTTGAAGAAAATCAGATTCGACGAGTTAAAGAAGAGCATTGGGATGAGAAGTCTCGAAAACATGAATTAGGTGGTGTGTTAGAAGTAATTCATGTTAGTGTGTCGAAGTCGAAGGAGTTTATAGGTTTTGGTCGAAATGTATATAGTCAGTTGAATAATTGTAGTGTTGTATAGGGCAGCTGTATTCGACAGAGTCGAATATAGCTGATAAGGCATTCAGTCGAATTGCAAGTTTGTGTCGAATGTTAGTTTTGGGCCTGGGCTTTGATAGCCTATATAAAGGGCTTTGTACTTTGTATTTTGATACAGCATTATTACACACAACTTCATAATAAAATTTTACAAAGTTTCTCAAAACCCTAATCTCTTTTCTCTCCTTCTTCTTCTTCTTCTCTCAAATATTCATCTTTCTTGGAACCCAGTTCCAACACAAATGTTGAATTATTTATCCTTAAAACCTTCTCCCTAATAGAGTGATGAATTTGGTCAAACCAAGTGAAATTCCTAAGAAACAAGCAAGGTATCCCTTGTTGTAAATATAAGTCTTATTAGGAACTTTGGTTTTTATCCCTCTTTTTTTGTGTATGTTCCTCTTTATCGAATATATTTTTAACTTTTGGCATTGGCTTTAAAATAAAAGAGACCAAGCATCATAACTCTATTCAAAATATTAAAAATATTGTCTTGTTTGACTCTTTAAAAATTTCAAACAATAGAATTTAATAAGAATGAGAAAAATATACAAACCAGATACATACATAGATTTATATTTCCATTTAGCATTGCATGTTTGTGTAAAAGTTAGTGCACAACATAGTGGTAAGAGACGCTATATACGTGCACGAAACAATGTTAAAATTTTTTGATAGAATGTTGTCGTCCATTGTGATATTTCTGACTTAAAAGTATTCTCCACAGTTGTGAGCGTTGAAAATAGCTGATTTATACTTTAAAAAAAAAAAAAGAATTGAAATGTTGATCCAAGGCAAAGAAAATATTGAGACACTTAGCCCTCACTGCATGCCGAAAAAGGTGCTGCTATATCTTCTTGACAAGTTTTACTAAACATTTCCACACACAACATGTTACATAATTTGCTTCAGAGAGAGAGAAATGTTTTTCTTTTTTCTTGTCATAGAATTCTCATAGTGTTTACATGTGGGTCATTTTTTCCCACTTACTTTCTCTTCACTTCCCTTGTTTTTTTCCACTATTATGTTAAATAATTAACGCGTGTTATCTCATTCTCATTTTGAGTTTCACACCATGTTCATTGGGTCCATGATATAATAATAATTATTATAACTTAGCATTAACACAATAAAGAGTGTTAGTGGCATGTTAATTTGTATTAATTTATTAAATCAACTTTGATCTTTATCACTCTATCTATCATGGGGAATCAAGGAGATACATAGCACATGCTAACTGATATCTGACGGTATATTTTAACAGAAAACTGTCATAAATAATGTAAACTTACATCTATGATTAGTTTGGAGTCAGAGATTGGTTATATCTTTTTCCAATCATGTTTGCTGCTTTCTACAGTCAATTATACTTTAAATGATGTGTGGATTTATATCCGTTCGATAAGATGGATTCAAGTTTGAACGGTTAATTATATATATAAAAGAAATGATTTATGTATCTAATATCTTAAAATTTTAGTTAAAGATAGGTGTCCTTTTTTTTATTCTAAAGTATTCGTTCGGTTATTACACCTGATATTCTTTAACTTTTCGACAAATGATATTAGAGATACGGTTTTTCAGTTTGATGAAAGATCGGAAATCGAATCTTCTTATAAAAAGTGAGAGACTCTCAAACACAACTTTGTCCAACCTACGATTCATACATTTTAATGATACCAGAGTCAACATTCGGTCTGATGGGTGGGCAGAAACTTAATCTTATATTAAATTATATTATATTATGCAAATATCTTCAACACAACCCGTATCCAATCCGATTCAAACATTCACTTGGAATTTTAAAAAACTTCAGTAGTATTATAAAATTTAAATTTTGCATCTATTAATCTAAAGTCCTTGATACGCTACTAACTCAACCCTTGCTTATTTCATCATTAGTTGTATTAAAAAAATGCTCCAAACTTGAAGTTTAAATGATTTACTATTTTCAATTATTTGTAACTTGCATTTCTTGCGCTGACAGCATTTCATCACAACCCATTATAGGCTTGTGATGCATACAAGTTAGTAGCACTATCTTTGCAATCTAGCTTTTTATGGACAAACTTATAATTCTTAATCATCATCCCTTGGTCAGAGTTGGAACAATGATAGGTTATATTGGTGGACTTCTCAGAAACTCATGAATATTGACTAAGAAGATCAATCATGAGAAACTAAACATTGTGATTGCTATACTTGCAATGAAACTACACTACAAATAAAAGCTGTTTGATAATTTTTAAAAGTTATAATTTACCTTTTGAGTCTTTGTATTTTTGGTTGGAAGGCATGTGGAGAATATAATATGTACCTACACAAGTGAGACATTCCTCATGTATATAGGTACATTTAGCTTCTATCTTCAAATATATCTGGCTAGAAGTTATATGATTGGTTAAGTGTGAATTTAGGCTTATGCTAAAGCCTTATATTAAATTAAAATTCAAGGAAAATGAACTCGTTTCCTATTAAGGATAATCATAATTTTTTGGAAAAGGTTAATCATACAATGCTATTGTGAGTCCTACTCAAGCATGTCCAAATATTGTACTTCAAGGTGATATCTGTTTGCTAAGAAGAGAATTTATTATTGCAAATGTTATGCATTAATGAAGCAACTTCTCATAGCTTATCAAACAAAACTCTAGATCTTGTGTGTTTGTGAAGAATTATGAGATGGATTAGTTCTCCACAAATTGGGCAATAGGACAATTTTGAATGAAAATTTGAAAAAACTTACATTTTAACTGTTATAAAAATAAAGGAAGTTATTGTAAAAATAATTTATATTAATGAAAGTATTTTAGAAATAGTGTCATTTAATAGAGCAAAATTAATTAAGTTTTACTTGTGTTTTAGAGCACCAAACTTGTTATTTGTGTTGTTTATATTCTAAACTAGTGGAAGTATACCTAAATTTCATTTTCCATACCTATTCATTGATTAAACCTCACCTTGATGGATGTGGAAAATGAGAATACTTTGAAATGTTTTGGACTTATGTGACCAAGAGTCATGAGTATATGAGGTTGTTAAAGGTCCATTATACCTTGTAGTATAATGTAATTATTGGAAGAGGATTTCTTAATGCATTCTATAGGTTATTTATACACCACGCGAAAATATTAAAATATCTTATAAATTTTAGAGATGTATCTCTGGACGCACTAAATACACACATTTCATAAAATTGAGGAAAAATGAAATCGAGGAGGATTAAACATAAGTTTCTGTTTTTTTTTTTTTTTTTGATTTAGTAGGTTTCGAAAATGCATTTTCAAAAACTTTTTAAAAATATATTTTTGAAATAAATTTATTCATAAAATTAAAGTGTAATTCAAAAACGAATAAATATATATTACATGCGTTCGTAAATACATCTTCAAAATTTAAAAATTATTGTACGATGTATAAGTAACATATAAGATAAGATGCATCAAAAAATTCTCTATTTAAAAATAGGAAGCCCAATAAGGGTTTGCAATGGTCAATGGTTAGAGGCCTTTTTGATAAAGTATGCTATTCAATCTTCTAAGCATGTAAAAGAAATTATTAATAGGGACCCATTTACATGTCATGGAACAAACAAAATAAACGTGGGTGCCACTTAGATATGAATGATAAAGGCAATTTTGGATTTATTGTTTGGCCACTTTTTAAAAAATAAAATTTTTAAAATTGAACTACGATTTTTTTTTTATATAATAGTTTAAATGTCAGAATTTTAATTTATAAAGACGAATACATGAAATGTTACCTATTCTAATATGTGTTTCAGTATTTAAATGTTCCTATACAACAATCATTTGAATTGTTTTAACAAAACAATTGAACTACCATTTAACTGGTGATCAATTAAATTTTAAGATAAATAAATAATTAAAAATAAAATAAAATAAATTCAAAAGTCAATTAAACCAGTCATAGTTAAGTGTGATTCAACTAATTTATCTAATTTAACTTTATTCAATCGAACATAACAAAAAAATTGATTAGATTTACATTCGATTCAGTTTAATATCATCAGTTAAATTAAAATAAAATAAACAAGTTTTCTAAGTAGGTAAAAAATAAACAAGTTTTCTTTTTACTATTTCTTGTATAAATATTCAAAAATAGACAACAAATAAGAAATAAGTGATAATTTCTAAGTAGGTAAAAAATAAAACAAAAAGCATTTTCTCAAAAATGAAGCACAGCCACAAGACTTTATAGAACACAATAAATAATATGAATGGATAGATAGATAGGTTAGTTTGGGATGGGTCCCCTATGCCCAATTAGACATGGCAATAAAACCCATACCCGCGGGTATTCATCCGAACTCGTCTCAAAATTGACGGGAAAAACCCGCTTTGACTGAGTTTGGGTTCGGGTTTGGGTTTTCTCCGATTAAAAAATATGGGAACGGGTCGGGTAATGGGGCCATTAGTACCCACCCTGAATCCGTCCCCGAACCCGCCCCATTTATTTTATTATGTACATTATTATTTAATTTTGTTAATTTAAAATATTAAATATGTGGCCAATGTTTTGATATTTTGATTTGTATTAATTATTTAAAATATTTAAAATGTATGTAAGAATTTTCTTTGAGATTTTTTTTTATTATTTGAAATGTAATTTGATTTTGGAAAAAATAAATATTTTCTATTAAAAAAATTGATTTTACTAAATGGATGGTGGCAGGGCGGGGATACTCGAACCCGTTTGAGATGAGTTTGGGTTTTAATTATCCATTCCCGTTTGAGTTTGGGACGGGGAATAGAGATTGTTTGGAGGTTCGAGTTTGAGTTTAGAAGAGGTAAAAACCGTCCCCGACCCGCCCCGTTGCCATGTCTATGCCCAATTGTTATGCCCTTCCTAAGGAAAATGAAAGCTCCCCAACAAAAACTCATTCTTGTTATACACAAAATATAGTCTCATCATATCCATATGGCTCCACCATCACACCCACTCTCTACTTCCTCATCAATATCTTCACACCCTATCCCTTTTTGCCAGCTCTCACATTGCTTTCACCCTCTTATTGAGAGGCTATTTGAAAGGATTGAATCTTGGTTGGACTTTTGCTTGCATTAAATGTTGATGCTAGAGGGAATAGGTTTTTTTAGCTAGACTAGTTAATTCTAACTTCATGTTTGTTTTGTGAAAGTGTTGCTATCCTAGTGGTTGAGGTTATAAATTTGAGGAGCATTATTATTATTATTATTATTATTATTTTGAGGAAGTATGCATAATCTCTAAAACTATGATTATTATTAAGAAATTTATTTTGTGCGATTACATAATTCTATATATTGAACTTTTTTTAAGAAATTGGTTTATAATTTGGATACTAAAAGTTAATAAAATTTGTTATTAAAGATTGAGGAGGAGGAGGGACTAAATGCTCTCGATAAATATATTTTTATTTTCTTAACCTTAAATTTAAAATGTATCATAAAAACTATTTAATTTTGGTCGGTAAAAAAATTGATTAATCTCATGTGATATTTTAAATTGTAGAAACATTACTAAGATATAGGTTCCGTTTGTTTTGGTTTTTTGTTTTAAAATTATTTTTATAGCATAATATAATTTTATGTAATTTTTTTCATTAAATTTAAATGAAATTTGATTTGAATAATTATTTTTAAAATTTTATTTTAGATATTTCATTATTTTATTGAAATATTTTTTGAATATCAATTTTAAAAAATATCACTTAATTTTGAACAGGGTCGGCCCAATAAATCTGGAGGCCCCGTTCCAATTTAAAAATTCTGCCTATTTTTTTTTAAATGCAATTAAAATAAATAAAATGATATATAAAAATATAACTATATATTAAATAAAAATAAATTTAATTATGATTATTTTGACTTTTAACCCTTCTCATTTTTTTATGTATTGAATTTTTATCATAACATTTTTTTTGTTTTAATGAGTTTTTATTATAATGTTTTTTAAGTCTATTAATATTATTGGAAAAAAATTGAACCTTTTAAAATTTTGGGCTCTCTAATATTAGGGACCCTGTGCGGTCGAGCTTGTTGCTCTTGCACAGGGTTGGCCCTGATTTTGAAACTATTTCAAATAGTTTTTTTCATAAAAATCATTTTTGAGATACAACATTTTTAAAAAAATGCAATTTCGACTATGTTTTGATCTTCAATAATGTATGTTTATGTTATAGGATGTCAAAATTAGTCTTTTATTTTTAAAAAAACAAGTGTAAAAAACTTGTAATATTTTTAAAAACGATTATATAAAATCTATTTTTAAAAATACAAAAAACAAAATCCATTTTTTAAAGCTAAAACAAACACGCCCATAATTTATTACCATTAAGCATGCAAATAGTTATAATGATTAAAGAAATTTTTGCACAAGGTTGGTTTTTTATTAGGACAATTTTTAAAAAATCTTTTTATAGTCAAAGTGTTATTTATTTTTATAAGAATCTAACTTTTTAAAATAAGTCATTTTTTATTCGGTTTCGTCCAAAATGATTTGATAAGAAGAGGCCTTACATTATCATAAAGTTTAAAAAGTAAATATATTTGAAATAAGAATGATGTTAGGGGGTACAATATTTTATTTTTGATATTTCTTATCGAACTAAAGGTTTCAGGTTTCGAAAACAAGCATAAACATGCACTAAAAAACAAATGATTCAAGCAAGAAACCAAAGTAGGATCGTCCGATAATGTAACGAATTATATCCTGCCACCTCTTAGTTTGGATGATTCTGAATGAATATAAGGGACGATGACATGCCAAAACCCTAATAAAATCCTTATTAAATTTACACACAAAGATTCCTTAATATTGTATACCCCACATACAATCATTGACTTAGATGCCCGAGTAAGTGCATGTACCACCCCTGCCAAATTAACCAAGCAACTAGAAAGTGATCGATCTTCAGACTCGTGACGACCATAACATGAACATTTTTAAAAGAAGCTTCCTTGTAGGAAGGAACATCAACATTTTCTTTCAGAGTGAAAAATAACGTTTCAATCACTTTCTCAAACTCCAAGAAATAGAAAACCTGGGAAGAAGAATAACCCACTAGTCTAATAGTCCACAATTTGTGGAAAACACAGTCGTGAGAATGGGCCCAATTCAAAAGGAATGTCTTCATGCTTCATTATCTAGCCCAAAAATCCAGATTTAATGACTTTAGATAGTCAAAGATCCCTCACCCCCAATGGATAGGGAAATCCTACTGCCAGGCGTTGCAAACATAAATCCACCATGATAAGAAGAAACACTATTCACAACATACTATCAAAAGCTCAGATTGCAAATAAAGAAAGAAACACTTTGGCGAGAGACCTATTGGTAGCAGTTAACAGACAGTATGTAGTTCTAGAATTTTAGAACAAATAATTTTGGAAGGGAGAAGTCATAAATAATCATTGTTTGCAAACTCTGTGACTCTAAGGAGATGTGGTCACCAACCACATTGAAAAGGTGCTTAGGCACCGAGGAAGGACGAGGGGTCAACGAAGGCAAAAACATGGTCTCCTTGAGCCAAGATAGACTTCCTGATACATTCTGAATAGGGATACATGCAATAGAAAACTCAGAGTCGACGTCATCAAAAGATCATTCATTTATCATTCTATAAGGATTCTAAAGAAGAAGAATAAATTTTGTTTCAAAATGCCTTCACCAGAATGGATAGGGAAATTTAAGAGGAGGCCAATTCAAGAGGTGGTCACCAACCACATTGAAAAGGTGCTTAGGCACCGAGGAAGGACGAGGGGTCAACGAAGGCAAAAACATGGTCAACTCGAGCCAAGATGGACTTCCTGATACATTCTGAATAGGGATACATGCAATAGAAAACTCAAAGTCGACGTCATCAAAAGACCATTCATTTATCATTCTATGAGGATTCTAAAGAAGAAGAATAAATTTTGTTTCAAAATGCCTTCACTAGAATGGATAGGGAAATTCAAGAGAAGCCAAATTCAAGAGGTGGTCACCAACCACATTGAAAAGGTGCTTAGGCACCGAGGAAGGACGAGGGGTCAACGAAGGCAAAAACATGGTCTCCTCGAGCCAAGATGGACTTCATGATACATTTTGAATAGGGATACATGCAATAGAAAACTCAAAGTCGACGTCATCAAAAGACCATTCATTTATCATTCTATGAGGATTCTAAAGAAGAAGAATAAATTTTGTTTCAAAATGCCTTCACCGGAATGGATAGGGAAATTCAAGAGGAGCCCAATTCAAGAGGTGGTCACCAACCACATTGAAAAGGTGCTTAGGCACCGAGGAAGGACAAGGGGTCAAAGAAGGCAAAAACATGGTCCTCTCGAGCCAAGATGGACTTCATGATACATTCTGAATAGGGATACATGCAATAGAAAAGTTAAAGTCGACGTCATCAAAAGACTGTTCATTTATCATTCTATGAGGATTCTAAAGAAGAAGAATAAATTTTGTTTCAAAATGCCTTCACCAGAAGGATCAACTAGTACCATATCAAGCGAGAACTCAATTGTTTTAGGGAGGGACACTTATTACAAGACAAACAACCCCGATGAGTATTTAGAACATGTTAATGTCCTTTTGAAATTTCGAGGAGCAAAGGGCTAGAAAAAATGCAACTTGTTCGTCCTAGCCCTGAAGGTTGAAGCCATGGTCTGATTTAGAAGACTGAGGGACAAGTCTCTCAACTCATGGGGTAAAACTCGTAGATGCTTTCTACGCATTTCACGGTCTTTTGAAGACAACCCAAATTTCTGTAAAGCTTGGGGTCTATTAGAAAAGAAAAGAATGAGACGTTGAGATCATATATCAAAACATTTAATAGAGAAATAATACTAGTAAAAAGTAGTAATGAAGAGCTGAAGAAATAACTATCCGATCTTTGACTCCAACTTGGACCCAAGTTTACCGAGATCATTGACATAAAAGCTCGAAAAACCTTTAAAGTTTGCTAGCCAGTGCCAACAAATATATAGTATTAAGAGAAGTTATCAGACAACAATACAATCTATAGAGGAAGATTTGAGAAGGAGAAAACAAGTATAAGAGAAAACGATGATATTGAATAAGGGGCTGAGAAAAGAAAAGAAGTTCGATATGAAACACATAGTAACCGAGAAGACAATGCTATTGCCATGTGGCACGTTTTGTGAGCATCTTTGCCACCCAAATATTGCCATGTATGTGTCTAGTCAAAGAAAACATGTTATAGGATATGTCACTTTATCCTCTTTCCAAAGAAGTTAACTAAAGGGACTAATATAGATAAAAAAAAGTTTAAAAAGACCATAGTTCAAAGAAAATAGTTAAAGAACAGTAAGCAAAATTTAGAATATTAAAAAATTAAAACTATAAGTAAAATATAGAATATTTAAAAAGAACACAAACATATTTAACTTTAATATTAATATATTTTCTCCCAAAATTCAAAGAGATAATTCCAATGACTCTCTTTAACCCAATTGTGTTTAATTGATTCGTTCTTAACTTTTTTTTCAAAAATATTTATCTTCGATTTGAGTTTAGACTTTTTTTTTTCTTTAAAATTTTATCTTCTATTTTAGTAAAAGAAACTAACTAATTGTCTACAAAATAATGTTAAATTTTGAACTGGTTACATATCATCACATTGATGTCTCAACACAATTATACACCAATAAAAACAATTATACCAAATGAGAGTTCGATCAATTGAAACTTCATAAACTTTGACCATCAAGTTATTTGTATTCTAGCTACAATTAGAAGTAACAATCCATTAAAGATGTGACACATATTTCATTTCCTCTTTAACCAATGATTCTTTAACGTTACTTTTTTCATGCGTTTTGTTATATGATTTCACCTCTTCTTTTATTTCCCCTCGTTTGCTAGCATGCTTTTATCCCATTCAACCATCTCAAACTTTTTTTATTACTTTATTCTTGCGTGACATAGGCACTATGTACAATGTTTCTACCTAACTTAATAGCAATTTGATGTTAACATATTGCATTAATGACCTAACTTTCATATTAGCATAGTGCACTCCAATGTCTTGTCTACATTCAAAATGTTTAACGACATGAAATCACCTTCTAATGAACGGTTCTTTAATTTTTTTTTTCTATGCACATGTAGTCAGTCAACCTTTGTCGAATGATCAAACATTGTGATCTTGTCCAAACATAAACCCTAACCTAGGAACATGATAAGAGAAAAGTAGAAAGGATAATAATTGAGTATGTGGTAAAGCTACCTTCATTTTCCAAAGATGTTTTAAAAGTAGTGCTCTTCCAAATTGACAACGAAGCATGAAGCATGTGAAGAAAACAGTTAGAAAATACAAGAAAAGAGAACTTTTACTAGGGTTTCAAGTGTTGCCAAAAAAGAAGAGAGTGATATATGATTTGATTTTGTTTTAAAACAATTAAAATATATTCTGAAGCGTCTCAACAAACCGAAATTTGCGTGAAAAAAATTTATGATTTAAATCTATTTTGACCGATACTATTTCTAATTATTTCATTGATCTGAATGTTGTTGTGCTAATCTTTCATATCGGTCCATTCTCCGCAAAACCAAACACCCAAATTCCTCTAACAAAACATTACATAGTCATTACATGAGAACATAGCTTTTTATGATTTAAATTTATTCTCATTCTGACAATACTTCTCTTTTTTTATTGAATTAATCATTGAAGTGTTAATTTTACATTTTTTTTTCTCCTCTCTACTATGTCGAAAGTTCAATTTGGCCACAAATTCAATTTCGCCACAACAAGACAATACATTATCATTCCACCGATTACTTCTTGTTCTAGATCAAAAAGCATTACCTTTTACTATTATAACAATTAAATTTTTCTTTCCTTCTCTTTTGACCTTAAAAAGTTCATTGTTTTCATTTAAAATTTAATAATGGATATGGAAGCTCTCTTAATATACTAGTGAGCATTTTCCATTCTCCACCCAATTTTGCTCTCATTGTCTTACCACCATAGTTTGCCTCTTTCTCTTTTGATTGCACGAGTGGATTGCACTTATTGTGGCAGACAAGTAGCCGCAACCAAATTTTGCTTACATAGATTAATCAAAGTGTTACAAAGTCAACACAAATTCACTTTATTGGATTCCAAAGATTTTTATTTTTCTATCCTTCTTTTAATTCTTAGTTTTCTAACCAATGATGTCACAAGATAAAACACTAGAGCCACGAAAATTATACAAATGTAATGATTTTATTTTGAAATAAGTTGGTATAGCATATTCTTTTGTCCTTTCTGATTTTCCTTTTTATTTATTTACTTATTGTTTTAACATATGTATTTTCTTTAGTGTCACTTTGCTAAAAACATATATATGTAAGCTTGTGACGTTGCATAACATGCAAGCGTATAATTTAATTTGTAAGATAGCCAGCCACCTTATGGCATTTTGGCTGCAAACGCCATTCTAAACAATGAAACATAGTAAAATTAAAATTTATATTCTAAGTATATATTTATATTTAATGTTGGACATACCTACCTGGCTCAAAGCAGTTGAGTAATCCTTCATTCTCTTATATTTTACTTTTTCTTATGTTATTTATTTTACCTTTTAAAACTTATTCATTTTGAGAAAATGTAATTTAAAAAGAAAATAGAAAATATATAATCAATCATTGATAATAAATAATAAATATAATGATGTTAGATGTGATTCATTTTATAGTAATTGAAATGTTAAGCTAAGCAGGGCCGGCCCAAAAATTTGGAGACTCGGTTCTAATTTTAAAAATGGACCCAATTAAAAAAAATACGATTAAAATGATTAAAAATGATATATAAAATATAATTATATATTAGTTAAAATAAATTTAATTATATTATTTTAACTTTGATCCATCTCATTTTTTTATATATTAAGTTTTTATCATTGTATTTTTTATTTTAATGAATTTTTATTATAATATTTTTTAAATCAATTAATATTAACGAAAAATATTACACCTTTAAAATTTTGGAGCCCTCTAATATTTAGGGTCTTGCATAGGGTCGACCCTGAAGCTAAGTTGAAGCATATTTTTCAATAATTTATTCCATCACTCTCACAGTTTTTTCCACATATGTTTATAATGGCAATAATATCCTAATTAAAATTTAATCAAAAAGAGTGAACAAAAAAATCAATAATATAATTGAAAAATTTGATATGAATTGAAAAACTCAATAGTGTATTTTAAAAACTCGGAATACATTTTTACTAGTTTTTTAAAAAATTTATTTAATACTTCGGATTTTTTTATAAATCCGGTTATGTAATTTTTGAATTTTTTGAAAAATCTTATAGTTCGATTTTGATAGGCAAAAAAAATCAAAGTTATCATTATCGAATTTTCTAAAAAATCCAGTATAATACATGATTTTTTTTATTTTTTAAATTTGATCAAAACTCAGAATTTTGAAAATCCGGTAGTATAATTGAGAAATTTGGTCAAAACTCAGATTTTTTTGAAAAAATCAATAAAAACTCATAGATTTTTTAAAAATTCAATAAGAACTCAATTTTTTTTTTTTGAAAAAACTGATAAAGACTCGTAGTCTTTTTAGAAAATATGGTTAAAACTCATTGATTTTTGTAAAATGTGATAGTGTCTTTGAAAAATCTATTAAAAACTCAGAGTTTTGAAAACTTTGGTAGTATATTTAAAAATTTTGGTAGTGCAAATTCGGTAAATTTTGAAAAATTCAGTAGAAATTCAGGAGATTCTCTAAAAATCTAGTAAAAATTTATGGAATCCTTAAAAATTCGAAAAATAAAATTATGAAAATTTCCAAAAATCCAGTAAAAACTCGCAAATTTTCTAAAAATCCAAAAAACACATATTTTTTAAAAACGTAAAAAAAAAATTATAAAGTATCCCTTATGTGGGGTGTCAAGTCAAATTGCAAAGTGACTGAATAAATTCTCCTATTTTTTTTATAAAGCCCAAGCCATGCATGAGCAAATTCAGATAAATTCAGATTGAGTGGGTTGCATTAAGTTGGGCTTCATTTTCCCATTTCAATTTATAGTATACACCCCACTAAATTATCTTATTTTTTAAATATTCTTTATTTTACCCAAAAATCCCCTCCTCTCTCTTTTCTATTATTTTATAAAAATATTATTGTGTAAAAAGTCTAGAATATGAATACAAATTTTAAAAAGTTTTACTATTTTAAAACATCCGATTTGAAGATTATAAAAATAATAAAAAACGTAGTTTGATTATTCGAATTAGAAGTTTCATACTTATAATATATGATCCTATTTTTATTTGAACTGTTGAAAAATGCAAATATTTAGGATCAGTTTGTTTTTGACTTTTTTAAAAATAAATTTTATAGTGTAATATAATTTTGTTGGAAAAAATTTATAAAGAAATTTTTCATAAAAACTTCAAATAAAAATTTAATTTGAATAGTTATTCTTAAAATATTATATATTTCATTATTTTAACGAAAAAAATTTTGGATATCGAAATTTCAAAAAATCACTTAATTTTGAAACTATTTCAAATATGATTTCATAAAAATTATTTTTGAGATACAACTTTTTTAAAAAATTATGATTTCGACTATGTTTTGATCTTCAATAATGTATGTTTATGTTGTACAATGTCATAATTAGTCTTGCAATTTTTTAAATAAATGAATATAGAAAAACTTGTAATATTTTGAAAAATAATTTTACAAAATCCATTTTTAAAAAATACAAAAAAAAATCCATTCTTTTAGAGCTAAAACAAACAGGCCCTTAGTTTAAACATTTAAACAAACTCTAACGAATTCCAACTAACTCTAACAATTTTCGACGAAGGAAAAAAACAAACTCTGATAGTCCATCGGACAACCGTTCTATTAGGGTTTGACAGCGAAATCAAAACCTGAGATGGTTTAAAATTCTGCTCTTCTGAGTAGGGACCAAATTAAGTTGATTCTTGCTGTCTTTGTAAATCCACAATGAAGAATGGAGGGGTAGGCCAAAGAAGAACAAGGTGACAACTCCAAGCGCGTTCACATCGATCACAGTAGAAATTACATAAACAAGTATCAAGGAAGGTAGTAATAAGAATGAAGATGGTCAAGCTGAGGAAAATAATGAGGAGGAGATCATTGCTTAAACCCTAGATGAGAACCCTTTTCTGGAACTAAAAGAAAATATTGTACACAAGGAGGAAAACAACACGAAACTTTGGGTCAACTTCATCAGTGGAAATCACATCCCAGCAAATGGTATGAATTGATTTTATAGCACCTAAAATTGTTGAAGGAGAACTGGAAGTGGAAATCGATGAAGAGGATGTTGAGACTGAGATGAAATATTGGGAAGCTTCTCTCATCATGTATGTCTTGGGGAAGGATTTGAGTATGAATGACGTGAAACAATTTATAACAAGGTATTGGAATTTCATTAAACTCCCTGAAATGTTTTATCATGAAGAAGAATATTTTATTTTGTGGTTTAAATCCTTTGTTAACAAAGAGATGGTTCAGATGAAAAGTGAAGGTTAAGAAACATAAGAAAGGGGGTTTGAATTGGGTTTCACATTTCATCCCAATTTGTGGAAATTAAATCAATTGCATTAACATGTAAATGAAATAAATGAACACAATTGTTTTATCCTGGTTCACTGTTAACGAAGTTACTCCAGTCCGCCCTTCAAGGTGATTTCGCCTTATCACAAGGACTTAATCCACTAATCATCAACATGATTACAACCACAATGGATACCCTCCATTTCCTTCTTGAGAATCCTGGCATTCATTCGCCTCTGAAGGAATCATCCACTAAGCTGTTAGAAACACACTTAGTCTTCTCAAGCATTCTGGTCTTTATTCGACCGCTCAAGGAATCAACCTCCAAGCCGCTCAACCACGACATGGCCCTCTCAAGCATTCTGGTCATCATTCGACCGCTCAAGGAACATTACCTTTTTCAAGGATTTTTGTGTGCACTATTTATGCTTTTTACAAGCTGATTACACAAATGAAGTACATGAACAACTAAGTGTTTCTAGCAAGATATGAGCAACAACTCATTGCTTTCTAATACAGAAACTATCTAAAAATAAATCTCTAAGAGATTATAAGCACCCTAGTTATATATTGCTTAAAAGCTTTCTTATTGAGCACTG
This sequence comes from Lathyrus tuberosus, assembly GCA_022829125.1. NCBI lineage: Eukaryota > Viridiplantae > Streptophyta > Magnoliopsida > Fabales > Fabaceae > Lathyrus > Lathyrus tuberosus. The sequence continues at coordinate 3,534,881 of JALAZF010000549.1, read as the reverse complement.
CGGCTTCTTATCATAAGCTTTAAGCTTCTTTCTGATGCACTCTTTTCCGAGTAGGTAATGCTTCTTCCAGCTTAACTATCAAGATCAAATAAGTTACTATGCTTCACTTATTGATGTTTCACTTGATGAGTTTCACATGGCTTTAGCATGTTGCATCGTTGTGCATTCTTCATCATTCTGCTTCAGCTTCTTCTCCATTGAGCATTCTTCGTTTAAGCTTTAGCTTGCAGCATCTTGTACTCCTTTCTTGAGCATATAATGCCTTTTCCAATTCAACCATCAAGTTTAACTAAGCTATTATGCTTCACTTATAATGTCTCACTTGAGTAATTTCATATGGTGTTAGCATAATTATCATTTGTGCACACTTGTAGTAGCAACTTCATCTTTACTTGCTACATTTTGATTTGTTTGCTGTGTTGGATAATAATCCTTTGTATGAACAACAACCAAACAATCTTTTTATCTTTCTCTCTTTGTAATCAGTGGCTGCTTCAGCAATAAGCTATTGGCAACAAGCGACTAGCTTCTAGCAATGAGCAACATTTCTTCAAGCTTCCAAGTCTTTAATTTATAGAGCAGGAGAGAATAGATCCGTTGAGGGGTATTCTTGGAAACATATTCCAACAGCAATATCCCAACGTTCACATGAAGGAACGGTCAACATCACTGTACAAAAAGCTGCTTCTACACCACCTTTTTGAGGTAGAGAATACAAAGTTGTATTACTATTATATTCAGCTTAAAACCATTCTGATATTCAGTCTTCTAGCATCTTCAAAGGATTCAGATATTAACTTGATGAAGAGTGTTATAGAAGAGTCATTCTTTGTGTAGTCTTCAGAAACTCGGTCTTTAGAATTCCAAGATCTTTGTTCAGCAGAATCTATCTTGAGAATCTTCAACACTCGTTCTTTTAGAAGCATTATCTTCAGAGTCTTCAGAACCTGTTCCTTCAGAACCTTGTCTTCAGATTTCATTAAGCACGTTCTTTTTCTTCAGAGTCTTCAGCACTTTGTCCAATCAAAACCTTATCTTCAGAAACTCTTCAGAACTTGATCTTCATAAATTGTGTCTTTAGAATCTTTAGAGCTTTGTTCACCTGAACCACGTCTTCAGAATCTTCAGAACTTGTAACATTAGAAGCGCATCACATTATAAAGTCTTGTAGACCTTTCTCATAAAGTCTCAATTAGAATGTCCAGAACTAACGTTTATTAGAACCGTTGTATTAGAAACATTCATGAATCTTGACTTCAAGGTTTTTGTGATGTGTGTGAATGGTTGGTTTGAGATTTTTGTGAATAGAGAAAGTTTTGACAAATTATGTGAAAATGGAGGTTTGAAAATGGTGGAATGGTATGATTCTGGTGCAGAGGTGTTTGCTATGCTTTGAAGTCTCTTTTTTATGTCTTTTAGGCTGAGGGGATGTCCTCTATTTATAAGGGAAGGTTGAGAATTTGAGTATTATGTTGAACCAAGTTTGAAGCAAAATGGTTTGGTTGGATTCCAAGTGGTAGTTTCATGAGTTCTTGTGGTTCCAAGACATAGTACCATGCCTTTCTAGAGTTATTGAAAAGTTTATAGGTGTTGCTTCTGTGCCAAGAAGAGTTTGTGTGCAGAAGGAACAAGGTATGGGCTTAAGACAAGTTGACTTCTTGATTAAAGTCACTTTATGCAAATGGCAATGTGAACTTTCTTGCAAAACAACCCATATATGGCATTACAACTTGGTTAATGGCTCAAATCCTTGGATAATGCATCACAAACTTGTGTAAACTTCTGATTAGAGGAAGATTTGCAAGTAACATGACCTGCAAAGCAAGATTATGTAGGTTTAGCTAGGTTTTGCAACAAGAGTTTGACATGAACATGAACCAAAATTCAAGTTTTCAAGGCCAAACTTCCCTTCTTCGAAAATCCTAGCTCGAATATGATAAAATTGTGTACTTGGACTTTTCGGAAATCTTGAAACATCCTCTACAACTTTCATGCTGACAACTTTTCTTGAATCAAAAGAGAGCATAGTGAAAAATGGCCAACAAGTTGGCTTCAAGACAAGGCAGATTTTGTTGAAAATTTTTCTTAGTGTTTAGGTTTCAAAAGTAATGAACCTCCCACTTCATGGCCTCATATCTCTCAATCCATGCATTTTGTTGGAATATTTTGGAATATTTTGGGTTAAGAACCATAGGGGAGCTATATCATCTCTAATGACACGGCTGAGATTGACATTCCTTGGGAGAAGTATTCTTGTTAGGAGGTGGTGGACAACACAAACTTTTGGTTTCAAAAAAGTTGACTTGATAGGAAACTTTATCTTTTCTATGGGGTTCACAATGAGGGAGTTTAGAGCTATGGATCGCTTAAAATTTTTATATCCTAAGGGTGCCTCATATGTAAAGGTTGTTCCATGGTAAGGTATCTCGAAAATTCTACCAAAGTTATCTTTGTGGATTTTTATTTTATCCCCTCTAACTGATGATCTCAAGGATGTTCCAACAATTGATAAGTTTGAATAAAGTTCTTTCACAAGATTTGGAAAAGTTCTATCTGGTACCTTTGTGAAGAATTACTAGTGACGCTTGACAAATATGAGAGTAGGGTTTGTAGCTTTTCATGAAGCTTTCTTCCATGCACCATTGTTGGATTACCTTTTTTCCGAGGATCGCCATCTTCTCTTGATTTCTTTCCATTAAAATAGCTGTCAAAACATCCCTCTTTGGGGCATCTCCAATTTTGTGACTTTTTTAAGAGACGATGATGATACTTAAGGCGAGAGAAATAACTCACACAAGAAAGCAAGAATAGAGAAAAATCATGAGATGCAAAAAATTAAAGAATGATTACGTATTTATAGTGTGGCATCTTTCAAATTTGAATGTGCAAATATTGCAAGAAATCAATGGAGATCGCGCACATTCAAAGTAAGATCAAAATCATTCCAAAAGTAGTGGTTTAATCGATTTCTTTAGGACTTCAATCGGTTGGATGGTCAAATTTTCTAAGATTTTAAGCGATTTCCTTTAATGAATGGACGTGATTGACTTGGAGACTTCGTTTAGCCAGATTTGATACAAAGGTATATGCGTCATGTCACACACAAGAGGGGGGAGCGAATTGTGAATTTCAGAAAAACGGTAGTTTGAAAAACTTACTTTATCATTATTAGAGTTTAGAAACATTTTACTAAAATTGTTTTAGAAATTCGCAGAAAATGAATATACAGAAAATAAAAAGTTAAGGGTAAGATAAATGACACCATGAATTATAGAGGTTTGTTTGAAATGAAATGACCTAATCATATCCCCAAGATTTGATCTTAAGAGTATCTAGTAATTCTTAAGAGATTTTAGTAGGTTGAACTTTGGAACACCCTTATACAAGGAAAAATGAAGTTTCGGGCTAACTTCCAACCAAACAACGATTACCGAAGAGAAGTGGTTAGTCTTTCTTCCAAACAATGGATTTAAGAGGTTCGTCTTCTTTCGAAATGGAGGATTGGAGCAGTTAGTCTTCTTTCTAGACAATAACTTGAAGTGGTTAGTCCCTGTCACACCCTCATTTTCACCCTAACCCTTCATATCATACATTCATCATATCATCATCATATCATGGTGCATGCCAAGCATGTGGGTCTACAAAGAAGGGTAAGGAATGGATTGGTTCAGTGGTTATTCATCCGATTCATATGAGAATTTGAACTAATCTTGATCAACAAAGGAAGGACGTCGTGCATCATGGTCCATGTTGAAGGAAATTTCATCATTTGAGGGTTTCTCCCATTTGCTTGCTTCACAAATCATTTCTTTACAGATGGTGTAGAGGATTGAATCAAGATCTTCTCTTCCTAACAATGTTTTTTAGTGGATTAGGGTTTGCTTTGTGATTTTAGCAAGACAAGACGCTTCTTACTACTTGAGCTATGAATTAAGATCTCATCAGTCCATCAGATAGGATTTGTTGTTTTTAAGATTCAATTAAAGGCTGAAGACCATTGGGTAAAGTACAAGTTGATTCAGATTTGAGAATGGAGGTTAATGTGGATTCTTTTAAGAGAAGTGAGTACATAGGTCTGAATTTATTCAAAGTTGTCAAGGATCATTTGAAGAGATGCATTTGAATGGACTCCGTAACAAGCAATTTACTAGAAGTTTAAGGCATGATCATTTGGTTTCTATTTGGCTTTAAGTCGTATTTTCAAAGAAAATGGCACTACAAGAAAATTGTATAATAGCTTCCTGCGCTAGCGTCGGTGCCCGACACCGACGCTATTAGAGTCGGCCAAACCTACACTAAAAGCTTTTTTATTGCCAAAATATTACAAATAATAGTAGCGTCGGTCAAACTGACTCTATATATGTATAAATATTTTTTATGTATTTATGTTTTTATTTATAATTCATTTAGCCAATTCTTCAAATTTTATTATCATATCATATTTTTTTATTCTATTAGTTAGAGTCGGTGTAGTCGACTCTATCGATAAATTTATTTTCAACCCACGTTTTTCCCATTCTTTAAGTAATCTTTTTTTAAATTAGTTTTGTTAGAGTCGGTGGGCCGACTCTATTTTAATATCATATTATAATTTTTTATTTTATTAGTTAGAGTCGGTGTATTCGACGCTATCGATAAATTTATTTCCCATTCTTAAATTAATATTTTATTTAATTAACTTTGTTAGAGTCGGTGGACCGACTCTATTTTAATTTGCATATTTTTGTAAAATAAAAAATTTCAACTATTATAAAAATCGTTTATAAACAAATCAATTACCGGTGTATTAAACAAAATATGTTAAAAATGTTTTCTAAAAAAATAAATATATTAATAATATTAATTTTTTATAACCCTTATTCTCTCTTTTCACTTTCCCTCATTTCTCTTCCCTCTAATATCTTTTCACTTTCCCTCTTTTATTTTCACTTTCCAACGTTTCAGATTTTCCGTCTTTTCTTTTCACTTTCTCTCGCTTCACCTTTTCCCTTTCCCTCTTTTCACATCTCTCTAATTTCTCTGATTTTGGAAAAAAGTAACCATAATGGCTTCTTCATGGCCATAATCTCTTTCTGTTCCTTCGTGTCTTCAGATCTTTGAATCTTCTCGTTGCTGAATCCGTTTTTGGTTTTAACCCCCATTGAAGGTAAGTATCCATCAAACCCTAATTCTAACCTAGAATTCATCCACAACCCTAATTTTAACCCCAATTCTTTGCTCAATGCATGCAGTAATAAACATGGTTAGCTGAAGTAAGAAGAAGAATCAACAAAGAAGAAGAGCTTGAAACTTAGAATAAGAGGGTAATTTTCTATAATTCTTTTGACAAACTATTCTGAATGCGTCGTGTTTCTCTTGTTGTGTATTAAAATTGTTAAGTTTGGATTTTTCTTATTTTTATTATCATTTACGCTTTTGTTTCACTCTTTTGTTTCACTTCATATATATTTTGTTCTTGGTATCTATATATCTATAGATTACACGTGTTGTCTCTGTATGGAAAAAATTAGTCTTGTTACATGAAGGAAACATTTATAGCTGCAAGGTTACAATTCTTGTTTGGGATTGATCTAGAATATATATCTTTGATTTCCCAAGATCACAATTTGCTAACAGAACTGGTCTTTTCATTTCTCAGGTGACATTAATTTACTTGCAAGTTTAAATGTGAATTTGTTTAGATATCATGTTATAAGCACACACAACATTTTGTTTTTGGTGTATATATATAGTTTGGATATGGTGAATGGGTGTTGTTACTATGATGACTTTAATTGGCGAGAAGGTGAAAGAACGCCTGGTGAAGTTTTATGTTCGAACAAATTTGACTTCTATACTTACTCTACATCTCTGTTATTTATCTTCCATTTCTATGGATGACTTATTCTTTCTCATTTGCCCTAATACTCCATCAGTAGGCATCTCTTTGTAGTTTGTATTACTCATTAGCTATTTGATGAATGATATCTAACTACATCTTCTTCTATGATAACTTGAATCAGTCTAATTATTTTCTATTTGCCACTATAAATTAGACCTGCAGGTGCAAGAATGGTGATAGAGTTCTGTTATTATATAATTTAAGAGTCACATGGTTCTAATTATGTCTCTGCATTACAATGACTTGAGAATTTATTTTACTTTACCAATGTAATATACCCTTGACAAAGCCTCAGTTAAAACATCTCATACTTGAGAACTAGGGGATTTGAGTTAATGTTATTCTGAATGAAATTCTATCTATCTCAACAACATAATGATCTTTGGCAAATCCATGTTCTTTCTTGATGTTGTATACTAATATGATCTAATGTCTTTTGCAATCCATCAATGCTTATTAATTTATTCTTATTTTCATATACATTATTGAGAATTTCATTCGGTATTTTGAAACACAGTAACTCAGAAAGTAAAACTTTGGCTTTATGTTACAACTGCAAGCCCTTTTCAAAACCTCAAGTTTATTGCTTTATTTTCATAGTAAAGGAATGTTGTAATGATAGATTTCAGCTTTTGAAAAATATTTGTATTTGATAATTCATCTGTCTAATGTATTGTGCTGAATATATGGAAGATTCCTCTTCAAATTACAAAGCCTGTAACTTGGCCTCCATTAGTTTGGGGTGTAGTTTGTGGTGTTGCTGCTTCTGGTACTAAACTTCTGAATAACATGCCTGTCATAAAATGTTTAGTCCTTATTTAAATGGTTTTTGCCTTCTTCACAGTCATTACAGTGCAATGAGCATGACGAGCACAAGACTTTCATAAGTTTTATTACTTATTTAAATTAATGTCTTCACATTTTTTGTTTCTTTTAACCAACAAAAAATGAAATATAAATTTGGGTGGTGTCATTTTTTACTTTTACTTTGTCAATTAGACAAATAGTAGAAACCAAGTAAGATTAACCATTTTGTAGCTAAGTTAAGCCTGTTATGAGAATCTTTATCAGTTAGGCAGATAAAGTGATTCAATTCAAAAGATCAATTTTTAGTAATATTTGTATTGCTGAATGTACAATTATTGATCATTAATCAACAACCTACTAACAATTGTTTATCTTTTTGTTGACCAAATATAGTTTTTGGAGAGTAGTATTTGAATGAGAACGAGTATTTTATTCTAAAGATTGTGAAGATACAAAGTCTTGGCAAACTCAGCGAGTGTGTAGAGTAAGGACTTAACTGCCATGTTATTGTTCTAGATTAATGAAAATACCATGTACGAGTCATATGATGGTTAAAGCAATAAGGTATCATATAAATTCAGGTTCATGCTTTGTTAGTTTTGAGTGAGATGTGTTTAATTATGTTATGGTAGTTTGAGTTTTGTGATATGGGTTTACTGTGATGTATGTAGAGAATCACGAAAACATTGGGAACACTTAATTTGAAAATATTTTAAACTAAAATTGTCTGGCAAGGACTGACTGCTCACTGCTAATAACACTTCTTTTGGTCTGGAAGCTGTTAGGTGAAAGGGCTTCCAAAATTCTAAAGCATCTGTTTCCGTGCCAAAACTCGAGGCATAGCGTACTGTCTCTTTTTCCAACAATTTGGACTATACGAGTTCAGGTTGGTTGCACTTATCTATTTTATGCATTAAGCCTTCTTTACAGTTAGTTACATTGACTTGTTTCCTTCTTATTTAAAATACCCTGTCTGCTGCCATGCATATATCATATATATAAAAAACGTGAGAGTCCTAACTCTGTAGAATTGAAGGAAATTGGTCCATGGATTGATTTGCGACTATATCAGGTATGTGTTGCGATTAAGATCACACTGAAAGAGGGGAAAATGAAAAATGGGGATGGTGTTTGGTTAATAACATGTGGGCTGGAGTATAACAAAGACAGTGGGTAATCACCGCCTCTGTTTGCTTACAAATATCTCAGTCAAGGAAGACTGTAAAATCAAATAATGGTATCAATATTAATATTAAGTTTGAATATCAAAACACCTCAACATTTTCCAATCAAATGACCACTCCATTTTAGTGTTACCTGATGAACATCCTAATCAAAGTTTATAGTAATATCATTATTTATATGGGAATAATTAGAAAGCTCAACTAAAGGTTAATATAGTTTAATCTAACCTAATGTATTAAGCCTAATTCAAATTCACCTTTGATAGAATTATGTTACCTATAAGATCCTTCCATTAACAAATGAACTTACGGTCGAAGGTTCTACACAAATACAAGTTTTTCAACTTTCAATATAATATAGAATATGTATATGTTTTGTGATCAGTTTACAATTCTTTTCTTTTTTTTCTGAGTATGTTAGTGAAAACTTTTTCTTTACCTTTTTTTCCTGAGTATGTTAGTGAAAACTTTTTCTTTACCTTAGTGAAGCAACATTAATATTAGTGACTACATGTGGTTTTAATGGATAACAAACTTTTTAAGAGGATTAATTTTTTCTTTTAAAAACAGACTCTAATTTTAAATCTCAAATTCAAATAAATTTTGAAGCCGGACTGATTGTCTAATATAAATTAGCTTTATATCTATCGTGGAGTGTTTTACTCACAGGAGATGATACCCACCCCATTGCCTCTGTCATGAACAAAATACTCATGCATTTAATTGACATAATTAATATATTATTATGGGAATCTTAATACCATATAGTTAATTTATTTGTGCAGAGCTGCAGTGCAGATTTTAACTAGTGTTGAAAATTTTGTTTTTGGGATTATCACCAACCACTTGCATTATTACTTAAGGTTTATATCACCAACCAACTTCTGTAGAAAATACAATTATATAAATAATCTAAATAATATTTAAACAAACATGTAACATGTAAGGTTTATATATATATATATATATATATATATATATATATATATATATATATATATATATATATATATATATATATATATATATATATATACACGCCAATACGATTTTGGTAATTTCTAAGGTAATGTCAGTTATGCTTTAATGTTTAGTGACTGACAAGTTAATTATTTATCTTATAGAAAATGGATTGTACTTGGATGTACGATAGAGTATATTCTAATAAGCACGAATTGAAAGAAGAGTTTGTCCGTGGGGTTAAAGACTTTGTGAAGAGAGCTCAAAAACAACCCGTTTGTAAATCTGAGGGTGGGATAAGGTGTCCATGTATAAAATGCAAGTGTCTCAAGATAAGGACATCAACTGATGTTAGACTTCACTTGTATCGAGATGGATTTCAACCAAACTATTGGATTTGGACTCAACAAAGAGAAGTAGATCTTAATGTTGATACAAGGGATGGTTCAAATAGTAGTGAGCATGTGCGGCATGACAACCATTTTGAGGCAATGAATCATATGGTGTATGATGCTTTTAGGCCTTATGGAGGATTCTCTCTCGTGAATGATAACATAGAACATGGGGAATTTACAGAGGATGAGTTTCCCAATGAAGATGCTAAACATTTTTATGACAAGTTGATATCTTTCAACAAGCCCATCTATGAGGGAGCCACCCAATCAATATTATCAACATCTACTCAACTTCTTGAACTTAGGTCTAACTGGCATGTTCCACAAAAAGGTTTAGATTTTGTTGCAGGTATGCTTAAAAGTGTGTGTCCAATTCAAAAATGCTTGCCAGAGAACTATTACCAAACAACACAATTAGTGTCTAAGTTAGGGCTAAAGGTTGAGAAGATCGATTGTTGTAAGAATGGTTGTATGTTATATTACAAGGATGATAGAAAGTTGTCAGAGTGCAAATTTTGTAATGCTCATAGGTTTATTCCTCGCAAGACTGGAATCGGAAAGTATAAAGATATCCCAGTGAAGAGAATGTTTTATTTCCCAATCATTCCTAGATTATAAAGATTGTATGCATCAACTGAATCGGCAATTGAAATGAGATAGTGTTAGTTCTTGTATTGGCTGGAATTTGGTAAAACAAAATTGAACAATGTTGATTTCATATGTCTGATGTCATAACATTGGTTCCTAACATTAGTTGTTGCAGGGTTATAGTTCTGTGGTCTGATGTTAAACATGATGTCTTGACATCAGTTGACAGAACATCAGAAAACCATCTGGTGTGTTTTTTGTATTGCAGGATGTTGGGTGACATGTCCTGACATGGTTAATCAGACATCAGTACAGATATGGAGTATTACTGTCATGACAGTATGTCATAACATCTTGGTTCTGGCACAGCAGTTGCTGCTGTTATGTGACAGATGTTGCAGGAGATGTCATGACATCTTAGTCTGGTATAGATGGTATAGAAGGTGTTGTTGTTTTGCTGTCATGTGATGTCAAAGGAGATGTCAAGACATCAGGTGTCTGGGACAGCAAGTACTGCTGTCATGTGATGTCAAAGGAGATGTCACGACATCAGTTGTCTGGGATAGCAAGTACTGCTGTTGTATATCTCTTGACGGATTTGATTTGATTTGATGAGATCTGTTTGGATACACCTCATCATTATACGCTGGTCAAGGATATTTATTAGGAACAAAGTGCAGATTTAATTGGATTTCATAAAAAGGATCTTGGAGACTTTTTAGAAAACTATTTGAAGATTTGTTCCTATTTTTATGGAGAAGATCTTGCAGCTAAATTAAAAAGTGAAGATTTAAAAGATACATAATATCCTGGAATTATTATGGAGCTGATTTAAAGGTCTGGAAGATTCAAGTCAGATGCAAAAAGATGTGGAGAATAATTAGATTTAATTGAAGATTTAATTGAAGATTTGATTGAAGATCAATTTAGTAGCAGAATCTTTTGCAGATTTGGTGCAGCTGATTTGTTGTGATTTGAAGGCCCAAATCCAGTTGGGAAATAGGTTATAAATAGAAGCATTGTAACCTAGTTTTAAAAGCCAGTCATCATGTAAATTATAAGGGCTGTGTTGGTTGATGAACCACCCAGTTTATGGGATGGTCATCGTGTTTATCTCGAAGCCTGTAGGCAAGAGATGTATTGTTCTTAGAGGAAGCTGTTAAGCAACTATAAGTATTATTCTTAGCTATGTGTGTCATGTCAAGGTATTGTCATTGAAGTGTGTCTTCTACTTTTCGATGATTGAAGAGTTGTTGGAAATCAAGCTGTTGATGCAGTGGCTGAGATGTTGACTGCTAGACATCATTGGGATGATTGGAAGTGAGATGGAGTCTCTTATCTAGGGTGGACTTAGGTAGAAGGGTCATTGGGTAGTGATTAGATTAGGAGATTGTCAACTGGGATTGTTGAGTCTGTAATTTGATACTACTAATAGTGGACTTCCTTCCTGGCTTGGTATGCCCCCAGATGTAGGTTGTTAGACCGAACTGGGTGAACAATCCTTGTGGTATTCAATGTTGTTATTGTCTTGTTCATACTGCAGATATTGATGTTGTGACATCACACGTGACATCACATATCTGGTACCAGAATTTCAATTGGTATCTGAGCAGGCATCCTGTCTGTTTCTGGATGAGATCTAGGGAAGATACTTTCTGGTTCATGAGCAGGGAAGATAGTTTTGCTGAGATGGTGTATGGACTTGGTCAGTTCATAGAGATTTTTGTATGATCCCTTGAAGTGGAGGATGAACTATTCATGATAGGGTGTGTATTGGACCTGTCTATTGTTATCAGGCTTGTAGCTTTGGTGGTGAGTTGCTGCGTGGTTTGACTTATTTTCAAACCTATGTTGACCTAGTGCACATGGAGTGTCGTGTTTGTGCAAGGGTTATAATGTTTTGCCTGAAGGTTGTAGAGGAGTTTTCTAGTGTGTGTTCCGCTGCATATATATATATATATATATATAGCTGATGGAAAATTCCTGGTGGTTTTGTGTTAAGGCTGCAACATTCTATTCTCCTCTGAAGATGTATCACATGGTGTGGTGATACTTGAGGATATCTTCAACTAGCTTGTTAGAGTTGCCAAAGATACTTGTGGTTCATCCCAAGTCCACTCATAAAGGAACTCTTTTAGGAGCTTGTTGGAAAGAGATCTGAAGAAAGTTAGAAGTAATTTATTCTTGCCTCCAACCCTACAAGGTCAATCTCTGGACTGTGTTAAAGGATCTTTTGGTGTGTTTCTTGTGAAGAGAACTTATGTCCTACCAGATGTTGGAACATAAAACCAGCAGATTGTGCAGAATCTTGTTGGATAAAGGTATGGCGTAATAGATGCTTGGGGGCTAAACAAATGTGTATTGATCACATCTGTTTGGAACCTACTCCTGGCTTGGAAGAGGAGGCATCTGGGTTGTGTGTCTAAGAAGTTTCCTTCAAGAAACATGTCTTAGATATGTATGTTGGTCATGAGATGATCAATATAGTGTCTCTCATTGGATTAGTGTATTTCTGATCCAAGTGAGTAGGTGTTCAAAGGCTGTTTGTTTTTGTGGAGGTCAAGCTCAAATGTCCAGGACATTTTATCTGATATCTAAAAGTTCCTTCTGATCAAAGTAGCCAGTTGTTGGCAATCTTGTTTATGGCCATGGAGCAGATTCTGTTTGAAAGGAGTTATATGTGTGTACCTACCATAGGATGAGCATTTGTGCAAGGAGAAGTTGGTGTTTTTTTTTTACCAAAGGATTATGGTTCCCTGGTATCTGCATGAGAAGTTTCCTCTAAAGCTGAAGTTCAGTTATGTGGTGTCCTCACATAATGGAACATCTTTTTGTAAGGATTGAAGGGCATCCTTGTAGGTTGAAGTGTTGGGAGAAGCATATTTGTCTATGCTGTTTGTGATGACCAGTCAATGGTTTTTCTCCTTTAGGTACAGAAGGATGGCATCCAACATCTCAAAGACAGACAGGAGGTCTGAACATTAAAAGTTTGAAGATTCTTGAGATGTAGAGTATGTTGGTTCCTGTTTGTGTGTATGTTCTTGGTTTGTAGGTTGATAAGCTACTGATGGTCAATCCTCTTGTGTCCCTTGCAAGAGATGTGTGTGGATTACTATGGTTGTTGTCTCCAAAGCCATAGTAGATGTTTAGTGTGATTTACTATGATTGCTGATGTCGGAACTAATGTTGAAACATCATTTCAGTTCTTTGCTCAGGGAGGAGTGAAAGGTCAAGACACTGGAATGCTTTTGTGGTGTGAATGGTTGTCATGATGGTTTATTTTGAAGAAGAATTAGCAGATGCCTGTTGTGTGAGAAGGTTACCTTGACAGGAGTTGAGTATTTGTCTGCTTTTGATAAGGTTGTGCATTCAACTAATGACAAAATACATTGACGGGAGACTATGTATATGTCTGATGTAAAAGTGCAGGACTGTTGAAGTGTTGAGAATGTACTTTTCTCTATGTGGCTGTTTATTTCTCTTCGTGGTGTCTTGGTGTGTGAGAACTCTGTGAAACAATCATGATGGTTAAAAGAATATTGAGATTATAACACTAAGATTGTGTGTTCTATAGTGTATTTAGAAGTGGCATTATTTGGTATAGTTATGGGGTAGTCTTGGACTACTTATTTTCTGAAGATTCAAATGTGGTAGGTTTGAAGTCTTTGGAGTTTCTAAGTAGGATGGAGGTTGTCTACTCAAACTTGATTGTTGAATCAAGTCTATGAGAACATGGAAATCTGTTTCTGCAAAGGGAGGAGGTTCTTCTAAGTGGCAGAAGGAAGAGCTGAATTCAACAGTTGGATATCATAATGTTTTGACATCTAGCTTAACATCAGAAGTCTCAGCTGGTGATGTGGCACATCAACTTAAGATAGAAGTGATCTACAGTAATGGAAGTTATGGATGCTTCACAAAGATCTATCTCATACAGTTTGTGGGAGCTATGGTTTGAGAAGATGTTACATGACTAAGAGGCTTGGTGAATCCAAAATGTCTTGCTTTGGAGCAAGTAGGTCATATCACTTGAAGATCTGGTTTCATAGGTGGTTCAGGATATCTTGTGGGAGTTCTGAAGAAGATTAAGATCAATCAAATGGTGGAATTTGGTTGGTTTCATTGTGTGCATTCAAGCAGGATGCTTGAAACTGATTGCTCTTGTGCAGAAGAGTATTTAGTTGAATATGTAAGGAGGTTCTAATTCTCTTGGAGCTTTTGGCAGAAGTTCTAGGTTGAGAATGGAAGTATACCTTCTTTTGGTGGATGAGAGTTTAGTCCTCTCTGGCTTTCTGAAGCTCTCTTTGTTCAAGCTGGTGACGCAGTGTTCAGTTTGGATTACTATACTAATAGTAAGTTCAGTAGTGAAGCATATCTAGAACCATGGTGTGTGGTATATGTGATGTGTCAAGAATGTCCTAACAGATGTTAGAACATTTTTGGGTTGGATATCCTTGGTAAAGGATGATTATGTTCTGGTTTTAGAGTTTGGTGCATACATTATGCCTAAGGAGCGTCTACATAGTCATACGGGAGAATGATGAAGTAGAAGGTCTGCCTTGGATGGAGAATGTAGAGAAGACTGAAGTAGATCAGGAGTATGATAGGGAATGACTGCCTTTGGAGAAAAGGACAATGGTACCACAATGCATGTGCTCAGCAAGTATGCTCAAAAGTTCATCTTCATCTAGAGCATTAGTTAACCATGACTGGGGGAGTACTTGTCTATGGATTTTGCTTCAAAGGTATATATATTGTGAAGATTTCATATTGGGAAGATTGGTTGAATCTTATGAGGATATAATGTCAGATAACATATTATGACATTAGGCTGTTGGATGACATGTTGGTGTGGACATGAATGGTTCTAGCCATGTAAAGCTAATTGTTTGAATCATATGCGCACATGCTTCTGAGGAGGAGTCTGAAGGACAACTTTGTTTATGTCTGGGAGAATTTACTTTTCTCTGCAGGTTCTGGAAGAACTCTGTAGGGTATAACTTGTTGGGAGTTGGCCAATTGTGGCTAAAAAGGGGGAGAGTTAGCCTATGTGTTGCCTAGTTGTCTGTTGTGGCTCTAGGATTGAGGGGGAGTGTGCATGTTGGAACAGCTGGTATGCTGGTTCTTGTGTTGAGGGGTAGTTTAGCTTTGTGTAGTTTAATTGTGATTGCTGCTGGTATGAAGTTTTCGCTGCAGGTACCTATGATAATGTCAGAGTTTGTTTTAGCCAAAATTAGCCAAAGGGGGAGATTGTTAGTTCTTGTATTGGCTGGAATTTTGGTAAAACAAAGTTGAACAATGTTGATGTCATATGTCTGATGTCATAACATTGGTTCCTAACATTAGTTGTTGCAGGGTTGCATTTCTGTGGTCTGATGTTAAACATTATGTCTTGACATCAGTTGACAGAACATCAGAAAACCATCTAGTGTGTTTTTTGTATTGCAGGATGTTGGGTGAGATGTCCTGACATGGTTAATCAGACATCAATACAGATATAGAGTATTATTGTCATGACAGTATGTCATAACATCTTGGTTCTGGCACAACAATTGTTGCTGTTATGTGACAGATGTTGCAGGAGATGTCATGACATCTTAGTCTGGTATAGATGGTATAGAAGGTGATGTTGTTTTGCTGTCATGTGATGTCAAAGGAGATGTCATGACATCAGGTGTCTGGGACAGCAAGTACTGCTATCATGTGATGTCAAAGGAGATGTCACCAAATCAGTTGTCTGGGATAGCAAGTACTGCTGTTGTATATCTCTTGATGAATTTGATTTGATTTGATGAGATCTGTTTGGATACACCTCATCATTATACGCAGGTCAAGGAGATTTATTAGGAACAAAGTGCAGATTTAATTGGATTTCATAAAAAGGATCTTGGAGACTTTTTAGGAAACTATTTGGAGATTTGTTCCTATTTTTATGGAGAAGATCTTGCAGCTAAATTAAAAAGTGAAGATTTAAAAGATACATAATATCCTGGAATTATTATGGAGCTGATTTAAAGGTCTGGAAGATTCAAGTCAGATGCAAAAAGATGTGGAGAATAATTAGATTTAATTGAAGATTTAATTAAAGATTTGATTGAAGATCTATTTAGTAGCAGAATCTTTTGCAGATTTGGTGAAGCTGATTTGTTGTGATTTGAAGGCCCAAATCCAGTTGGGAAATAGGTTATAAATAGAAGCATTGTAACCTAGTTTTAAAATCCAGCCATCATGTAAATTATAAGGGTTGTGTTGGTTGATGAACCACCTGGTTTGTGGGATGGTCATCGTGTTTATCTCGAAGCCTGTAGGCAAGAGATGTATTGTTCTTGAAGGAAGCTGTTAAACAACTCTAAGTATTGTTCTTAGTCATGTGTGTCATGTCTAGGTATTATCATTGAAGTGTGTCTTCTACTTTTCTGTGATTGGAGAGTTGTTGGAAATCAAGCTGTTGATGCAGTGGCTGAGATGTTGACTGCTAGACATCATTGCGATGATTGGGAGTGAGATGGAGTCTCTTATCTAGGGTGGACTTAGGTAGAAGGGTCATTGGGTAGTGATTAGATTAGGAGATTGTCAACTGGGATTATTGAGTCTGTAATTTGATACTACTAATAGTGGACTTCCTTCCTGGCTTGGTATGCTCCCAGATGTAGGTTGTTAGACCGTACTGGGTGAATAATCCTTGTGTTATTCAGTGCTATTATTGTCTTGTTTATACTGCAAATATTGATGTTGTGACATCACACGTGACATCACATATCTGGTACCAGAATTTCAGATGGCATCACATGAACAAAAATCGGTCCAACGTCTTTCGCCACCCGTCAGATGGAAAAGCATGGAAACCCTTTGATGATGTATATCCTGAGTTTGCAAGGGAACCCAGAAATGTAAGGATGGGTTTGTGTTCAGATGGATTTACTCCTTACATTCAAGCGTCTGCTTCTCCATACTCATGTTGGCCAATAATAGTTACTCCTTACAATCTCCCCCCTGAAATGTACATGACTAAACCATACTTGTTTTTGGCTTGTATCATACCCGGACCTAAAAACCCTAAATTGAAGATAAATGTCTACTTGCAACCATTGATTGATGATCTACGTCAATTGTGGTCCAATGGAGTTTTAACCTATGATATATCTACAAAACAAAACTTCATCATGAAAGTTTGCTTGATATGGACAATTAATGATTTTCCGGCCTATGGTATGTTATCTGGGCGGGGAACACAAGGTAAATTGGCATGCCCTCATTGTATGGGACACACCGATGCTTTCACCTTGAAAAGTGGCCATAAGAATTCCTGGTTTGATTGTCATCGTCGTTTCTTGCCATCTAATCACTCTTTTAGAAGAAGTAAAAGAAGTTTAAAAAAAAATAGGGTTGTGAAAGATGGGCCACCTCCCATTTCCACAGGGAAAGATATATGGCCGATAATAAGTAATTTTCCAAAAGTGACTGAAATTGGATGGGAAGAAAAATTGAAAGAGTTCGAAGGGTATGGAGTGAATCATAATTAGAAAAAACAAAGTATTTTTCGGGATCTCCCATATTAGAAGGATAACTTGTTAAGACACAACCTTGATGTGATGCACATAGAAAAAAATGTCTTTGGTAATATATTTAACACTGTCATGAATGCTAAGGACAAAACAAAGGATAATGAAAAGGCGAGAGAAGACATGGTTGAATTATGCTTTCGCAGGGACTTAGAGCTCCAACCCTTAGAAAATGGAAAGAATGGTAAACCAAAGGCAAGCTACACTCTAACCAAATCTGAAGCCAAGTTGGTTTGTAAATGGCTTAAGGAATTGAGAATGCCAGATGGCTATGCGTCAAACCTTAGTAGGTGTGCCAATGTCGAAAAGGGTATGATGCATGGGATGAAGAGCCATGACTGCCATGTTTTCATGGAGTGTTTACTCCCAATTGCATTCCATTCATTACCATATTTGGTTTGGAAACCATTAACTGAGCTAAGTCGATTCTTCAAAGATCTTTGTTGCAATATGTTGAGGATGGACGATTTATTTAAGTTGGATGAGAACATTCCAATTATCATATGCAAGTTGGAAAGGATTTTTCCACCGGGTTTCTTTGACTCAATGGAGCATCTTCCAATCCATCTTGCCAAAGAAGCAATTCTAGGTGGTCCAGTACAGTACTGATGGATGTATCCATTTGAAAGGTAATTGTTATGGTTGATTTTATTAAGTGATTGCATGTTTATCATGAATTAATAGATGTAGAATGATTGAATGTGCAGATTTATGGGAGTTTTAAAGAGGGCAGTGACAAATAAAGCTAGAGTTGAAGGTTCCATATGCACTGATTATATACACCGCGAGACAAATTACTTTTGTTCTCATTATTTCAACTCTTTCCGTTTGTTGCCAACCACAAATCTTAGTAATAATCCTCATTCGGACAATGATGACATTCTACCTACACTGTCCATCCTACAAAGTGGCGGTCGACCAAGTGGGAAGTCAGGAAAGCATTTTCTATCAGATAAGGAATGGAAGTCTTCACATGTGCATGTCTTGATAAATTGTGATGATATTAAACCATATCTTGAGTAAGTATGCATATTAATATATTTAATCTCATTCTTGATGCATATCATAATAGATATTTACTTATGAATTGTGATGGATTTCAGCATATTCTTAGAGAACCACTCTATAAATATAGAAGATTCATCTGGACGCATACTGTAGAAAAATATATGGGTGATAATTTTTGTTATTTTATTATGAAGAGGAAAGGGCTCCTTTTATAGGAGAAAAATACAAAATTAACTCCTTTTTTTAGGAGTAATATAATGACACTTAAACAAGAAAATAAATAGCATTAAATAAAAAAGATTTCAACACCCCCCTCAAGTTGGTGCATAGATGTCAATCATGCCCAACTTGCTGATTAAGTATTCAAATGTTGATCTTCCTAAGCTTTTGGTCAATATATCAGCGGTTTGTTGATTGGAAGGGATAAATGGCAAGCAGAGAGTACCAGAGTCTAGCTTTTCTTTGATGAAATGATGATCGATCTCGATATGTTTAGTACGATCATGTTGAACCGGATTATGAGCTATGCTTATAGCTGCCTTGTTGTCACAGTACAATTTCAATGGGAGTTCTACCTCTATCTTCAATTCTTTAAGGACTCTGAGAATCCACATACCTTCATAAATTCCTTGAGCCATTACTCTAAACTCAGCTTCAGCACTACTTCTTGCAACTACTCCTTGTTTTTTGCTTCTCCAAGTCACTAGGTTCCCCCACACATATGTGCAATAACCTGAAGTTGATTTTCTATTAATAATGGACCCTGCCCAATCTGCATCAGTGAATATTGCCACATTTTTATCATTGGTCTTCTTGAAGAATAACCCTTTTCCAGGAGTTGCTTTTAAGTATCTCAAGATTCTGTTCACATCTTCAAGGTGTTCTTCATATGGTGCATGCATGAATGGACTCACAACACTAACAGAGAAAGCAATGTCAGGACGAGTATGAGCCAAATATATTAATTTTCCAACCAAACTCTAATAGCTTCCAGTGTCAACTGGTGTGTCCCCTTTCTCCCAAAGTTTGGCACTTTGGTCCATTGGTGTGTCAGCAGGCTTACAACCACTCATACCAGTCTCTTGTAGGAGATCAAGAACATATTTTCTCTGAGAAACAACAATTCCTTTTTTTGACCTTGCTACTTCCATGCCAAGGAAATACTTGAGGGGACCCAAGTCTTTGATTTCAAAATCTGCTGCTAAGTTTCTTTTTAATCTCTCCATTTCTATCTCATCATTACCTGTAAGAATAATATCATCAACATAGACTATTAAAATAGTTATCATTCCATTTTGACCTGACTTTGTGAATAAAGTATGATCTGCCTGTCCTTGAGTATATTCCTGTTTCTTCACAGACTGAGTAAACTTTTCAAACCAAGCTCTCGGAGATTGTTTCAACCCGTACAAGGACTTCTTTAGTTTACACACCTGTAACCCAAAGGTTTTTTCAAAACCTGGAGGATAATCCATATATACTTCTTCTTCTAATTCACCATTGAGAAAGACATTTTTGACATCTAGCTGATGGAGAGGCCAATCTAAGTTAGTAACAAGGGATAAGAGTATTCTGATTGTGTTTAGCTTTGCAACAGGAGCAAAGGTCTTTAAGTAATCTATGCCATAGGTCTGAGTGAATCCTTTTGCAACCAATCGAGCTTTGTACCTTCTGATTGATCCATCAGAATTGTACTTTATTGTGAACACCCACTTACATCCCACAGTTCTTTTACCTGCCGGCAGAGTTGTGGTACTCCAAGTTTTATTCTTTTCAAGAGCTTTAATCTCCTCAAAAATAGCTTCCTTCCACTTTGGAATTTCTAGAGCCTCCTGTACATTCTTAGGAATTTTGACACTAGATAGATCAGAAGTAAATGCAGCAAAAGAGGGAGACAAGTTTGAATATGATACAAAGTTAGACAAGGGGTGCCTAGTACATGGCCTACCTGGCTTCCTAAAGGCTATGGGAACATTAAGATCAATATATTGTTTCCTAAGTTCTATGGGGACATCAAGGTCGGTATATAGAGAATTAGGATCAAGGAGAGATTTACCTGTTTGAGTAGGTTAACTTTCACTCGATTCAGATTCTTGGCTGAGCTGAAGAATATGGTCTTCTACTACTTGATCATTGTTTCTTCTGGTATAAATTTTGCCTTTCCAAATTGGATTTCCTTCCTCAAATCTATTTTCTGTTTCATTATAAGGATCTTTATCTGGTGCATTTTGATTAATTTCAGAAAAGACATTTGTTTGATCTTTATTTTGATTTGTTGCCTCAGATTTTGATTGATCCTTACTCATGGAAGGAGTAGGTTCATCTAATTTTTTCAAGGCATTTTCTTTAGGTGCAGATGTACAAGAATCAGAATTATGTGATATATACACATCTTCTAAGATAATTAAGTTTTCAAACAATTCAGGAGAATCTTCATTTGTTTTCCCCCCCTGAAGATGATCATTACCAAAAAAAGGTTTGTTTTAAAAAAAAGTAACATCCATTGTTACAAATATTTTCTTGGTATTAGGATCAAAACATTTATAACCTTTTTGAGAAGATGAATACCCAATAAAAACACATTTGATTGCACGGGGTTCAAGTTTACCAAGATGCTTATGTTCGTGAACAAAAGCTGTGCATCCAAATATTTTAAGTGGTAAATTAGATGGAACGAAAACATTGGAAAATATTTCAAGAAACTTTGCAAAGGAGTTTGAAATTTCAAAACACGAGATGGAATACGGTTTATCAAATGTGTAGCTGTCAAGACAGCTTCACCCCATAAATATTTAGGGACATTGGTAGAGAAGAGTAGTGCTCGTGCAACTTCAAGAAGGTGCCGATTTTTCCTCTTTGCAATCCCATTTTGTTGAGGTGAGTTAACACATGAACTTTGATGCACAATTCCATTTTCAAGGAAAAAATTTCCAACAATTTTATTAAAAAATTCAGTACCATTGTCAGATCTAAACACCTGTACTTGGGTGTTAAACTGTGTCTGCACCAATTTACAAAAGTTTTGAATTATTTGACCTACCTCAGATTTTTCTTTCAACAAGTATACCCAACAAAGTCTAGTATGATCATCTGTGAAAGTGATAAACCATTTTTTGTTGGATAAAGTACTTGTTCGATTAGGCCCCCAAACATCACTATGAATCATTGAAAAAGGTTTTGAAGGTTTATAAGATTGAATTGTGAAGAAATGTCTTGTTCAACAAAAAGTTTAGGAAACAATGAACTTAAATATTTAAAACTAGGGTGGCCTAACCTTAAATTCCACAACATAATATCATCCTTATTATTTGAAACAAAAAAGGATTTAACAGAAGAAAAACTTATTGGTCCAAATTGATGTATAGTTTTTTATTCATCTTCCCAAGTAGTAGAGTCCACCACTTTCCTCAGCAGTGCCAATCACCTTCCCCGAGATCAAATCCTGAAATACACAATGAGTATCAAAGAAATGAGCTTGACAGTTTTTGTTTGTGGTTAGCTTACTGGCAGATAATAAGTTGCAAGACAAATTTGGGACATGTGACACATCTTGGATGGTTAGTAAGGGAGACAAAACAATAGAACCTTTTCCTGCCACGGCTGAAAGAGAGCCATAAGCTATTTTAATTTTGGAATTTCCTGCACATGGTTTATATGAAGAAAATAAACTAGATTCACCGGTCATATGATCGGTGGCTCCAGAATCAACAATCCATGTATGATTAGGAATAACACTAAGATGGGCTGACTTTGGAAAGTTACCTTTCTGGGCTATGGAGCACGAAGGTGTTTGAGACTCGAGGAGTTTGTACATTTGGTCTAGTTGTTCCTTAGTGAATGGAAATGCATTTGGGGAGGATTGTGGCTCTTGATCAGAAGTTGCTTGAAGTGCACGACCCTCACCCTTCTTTTTCCAATTAAAAGGCCTTCCATGAATTTTCCAACAAGTCTCACGTGTGTGATAATAACGTTCGCAATGATCACACCAGGGTTTACCATCTTTTTTTACCATTTTTCTTGTTGTCTTTATTGAAGTTGTTTGTGACAAGGGCAGAACCATCAGTTGCTGATTTTGATTTTCCCATCATCACTCTTTGTCTAGCCTCCTCCCTTCTGATTTCTGAAAAGGTTTCTCGGATAGTTGGCAGTGGATTATTTCCAAGAATTATACCTCTTACTTCATTGAGTTCCTTGTTGAGACCAGCAAGAAAAATAAAGACATGGTCGTTCTCTTGCGCCTTAATAAATTGAACACTGTCTTCAGTACAACTCCAGTTATAATCATATCACTGATCCAACTCTTGCCAAAGGGCCATCAATTCATTATAGTAGGTAGTGACATCCATGTCATTCTGCTTTAAATTCCATAACTTTGATTTTAGATCATAAATTTGAGAGAAACTTTTAATATCAGAGTAAGACAGTTTTACAGCCTCCCAAACATCTTTTGTCGTAGGCAGATACATGTATGTTTTTCTCATACCTACGTCCATAGTATTAATAAGCCAGGCAATAATAGAAGAGTTTTCAGATTTCCAGAACCTGTAATTAGAATATGTTGTTGCAGGCATCGGAACATCACCCGTAAGAAAACCCAACTTCCCTTTGCCTTCAAGAATAAGTCGAACAGTTTGGGACCATTCAGCGTAGTTTGAGCCATCTAGTTTCTGAACATTAACCTGAAGAGAGTTATTTTGACCTCCACCTCTAGAGTTACTGTAACCACCATCAAATGGGTAGCTATAACCGGACCCAAACAGGTTGTTATTGGGATCACCTCTGTCATAACCGAACCCACCGTTAAAATTATTGTTTGTCATGAACCTGGGCATTTCTGGCATGGTAAATCCACTTCCTCCCTCGAAATTGTTGTTGGTGCCGCCAGAATTGACGTTGGCGCCGCTGCCGGAATTGTTGTTGGCGCCGTCGCCGCCTCCATGACCACCTCCGGAATTGTTGTTGGCGCCACCGCCTCCACGACCACCTCCGGAATGAGGTGGTGTTTGGTTAGGGTCCACCATAGTCTGGATCGGTCGGGTCGGATAAAAGAACGGGTCGTCAGAAAATTGTTTACAGTATCACCCAACCCCTAACAGAGCTCTGATACCATGTAGAAAAATATATGGGTGATAATTTTTGTTATTTTATTATGAAGAGGAAAGGGCTCCTTTTATAGGAGAAAAAAATACAAAATTAACTCCTTTATTTTAGGAGTAATATAATGACACTTAAACCAAAAAAAAATAGCATTAAATAAAAAATATTTCAACACATACATACAGAGTTTCCCATATGGTTGGAGGAATATGTAAGCAAGGAGAGAAATGGAGTTACTAACCAAGATATAATCACCTTGTCTCATAGTCCCTCATCAGTGGCCATATCACGGAACATGTATTTTATCAACGGGTACAAGTTTCATACTGAAGAATGGAGCAAAGGTAGAAAAACGGTTAATTGTGGTGTGCACGTGAAAGGTCTTGCAGAAGGAGGAAAAGATGATTTTTATGGAATAATCAAACATATATTTGTGCTAGATTACTTTGGTCTGAAGGAGAAGATTCCAGTTTTTTATTGTGAATGGTTTGACCCAACAAAGAATACTGGCACAAAGGTTCATCCATAATATAAAACTATGGATATTAAGATGGATAAACGTTATCTTCCTTATGACCCCTTCATCCTTGCACAAAATGCAAGACAAGTCTATTATGTCCTCTATCCAGAAATGTGTAGAGATATACGTGGATGGTGTGCAGCAATTACCACAAAACCAAGGGGTCGCGTGGAGATTGATAACATAGAGGATAAAGTGCCTTATCAATCTGATGGGATGTTACATGTGCTGCCCAATGTAGAAATTGAATCAATATCTTGTTTGCGTGACAACTCACAAGTAGATGTGTTTGAAGAGATTTTTGATCGTTCTCATAGTGAAGTAGAGAGAGGACATTGATGAAGAGAAGTATGTTGTGATGTGAATGAGAGTTCAAATAGAAACAAATGAAAGGATCATTTTCAATCCTATTGTAAAATCAATGCAGTTTTTTTGTTTCATGTCAAATATAGTTGATTAACCTACCTGGATATTCCCGATTTAACCTTATTTGTTGTTTTAGTTACAGAGTTATGCATGTTTTCATTGATTCCTTTCTAATCCAAATGTTACTTGTTTTGAATTTTGTACTAATGTTACTTGTTTACAGAGTTATATGCATTTATGAACATATAAATTCATTTAAAAGTAGCTACAAATTTCATAAGCATGCATATAAATGCATATAAAAATAGCATAAATGAGAAGAAAACTTTAAAACATTACAGATACTTATTAAATCCTACACAATTTTTGTTGAATTTTCCCATTATTTCATGTATATATCATATTAGGTACTCCAAAACCATGGCAACACGACGCAATGGAGCTGGATATCTTTTGGGCTATACCTTAAAATAACAATAAAATTTATTTATAATACTTAGTTATAAATAAATGTCAGCAGTTAGCTCAATTAGTTTCATGTTGCCATATTATATACCTTACTCTATGTGGTCTGCTTCAATAAGTGTCAACATAGCCCAAGGAGTTTTCACTGCATGAGACTTGTCTCCTTCCAAGTTTGTGTATACTTGTTATTAGTGAGAACCGAAAGGCTCTGCTGATAGAAAGAAAGAACTAAGTTAGGTTCTTTCATGCTATATAGTATACCTTGTATTGGCATGAGAGATAGCTCTCACCCCACCCACCATAAAGTTATTTTGAATTTGATAGCAAAAACTCACATGCCTTTCTAATACTTTCGCTATCAGCTAGCTGTATGCTTTCGATGTAGTTTGCAGCGTTAGCAATGCAGGTCTCTATTTCCACCTTCCTGTAAGCCGAGGCTTTGAATTGCTGTTGATATGCATTCTACATACCTATAACCGAGTATTTTTTTATATAAATTCAAGTGATATAGGCACACACAAGGAAATGTGTCATTGTGAGGTACATACTGATAATCAATGGTGATATCTTCAAATGTCCCAGTTTGATTTATTTTCTGTGACAGAAACCAATCACGTGTCAAATCATTTAAGAATTCACCTCTTTTAACTAGAGAATGGCCCTTGACATTAATTTTGCTTCGTGCTCGCATGACCATGTAGAACAGAATGACCCTTGACATTAATCCATCCCTTTGATTCCTGAACATTACTAATCGAATTCATGATTCCCTTACCTTTATATTTCTCAATGAAACCATGAGTAAAATTACTAACATGCTTTTAAAATTCATGATTCCTAACCTTCACAAATTGACCATGATAGATCAAAACCTTTTTGGGCCATACTCTAATTGTTATTTTGAGCATCCATTAGAATAATCGTTTAGTATTTCATCAATTTATGCAAGCATATTTTATATAATTATAAGTTACAACACCCTTTTGAAATATCCATTTTGTCATGGAGCATATTAGAAACAAACAAATGTGCATTGATATGAGTATAATCAAGGAATGGAGAATATACAACATTACCTTTGTGTGCCGTAAATATCAGTTACATGGTTTTGAAGTTGCACCATCCCTGTGATCATTATTGAGCAATTGCTTTTAAATGGATTTAACCTTTGTCGGTCTGATCATATCCAGAACTTTGGAGATACCTAAATAACAACTCAACAACACCCTTAATCAATTTAACACATGCGTGGTTGATGTTAGAAGCATGAAGGTATTTATGGCTATGACCCGAAGTGCATCCACATAGCAACTATGTATTGTTGGGTGGACAAGTAGAATTGTACTGGTATTAGATTAGATTGAAGTATATCTAGTGTTGAATCATTATCCACTATCACCTCATTTTCCTATATTTTTGACTAATTATTTTATGTTTGATGACAATAGATGACTAAAAGAGGTGGAAAATCTAAGATGTTAGCACCAGGAAAGTTTCAAGGACAGCGTAATCGCATATTTAGCAAGAAGGCTACCGCTAGAACACCTGGTCATACAACAGTACCAGCTCAGACAGCATCGTCGGGGCCAACTCAGACAGCATTGCCGACGTCTACTCAGACAACATCGCCGACGCCAACTCAGACAGCATCATCGGCACCAACACCAGCTATGGCAGCATCTTCTGCGCAGGCTGCATCAATGGCATATACTGCATCGGTGTCGGCGCCAACACCAGCTCAGGCAGGATCGTTTGTGCAAGCTGCTTCAGTAGCACTTACTGCATCGGTGCAAATTGCAGTACCAACAACTGCTACCTCGGAGGTGTTTAGGTTTATGCCTACTCCAAGTTTAAGCCATCAAACAATGGTTGACCCTCCAAGTTCAAACCATCAAACAATGGCTGGTCCTTCAAATTTGGTAGAGGATGATGAAGATGTGGATGATGGTGATGATGACGATGATGATGATGATGAGGATAATGCAGTGGATCAAGAAAATGTTACCCCTCTTGTGCCAACATTAGATGAGAATGGGAAGGTTATTATAAAACCAAGTGGCTCCGGGTAAGTTATACATATTGTAATCGGTGTTGTGTACCATTGCTTAATAATAACATGTTATTTGCTCTGCCATATTTAGTTCTGCCATATTTATTTCTATTTATTCCTGTAGCTGATCATTTTAATATTTTGCAGACTGGTTCCTGCCAAAGAGGTAGCAGGTGCAATTAATTATGCTATACGCAAACAATTCTATAGTCCTATATATGCTTGGTTTGAACTCAACCCTAAGACAAAAGCTGCTTGGTTTAAGTTTTTTGGAGTAAGTATATATCGAGTTTTGTCAATTAAGCTGATCAAACCATATTTACACAAGTAATTGATATGTTGTTTAATACTAATTATGTGATTTTAATCATTTTTAGGATAAGCTATCGTGGGATCCTCGCGATCATGCATTCGTCTATGGAGCATTTAAAAAAAAAAAAAGAGCCAAACGATTAAACGACATGCTGGGGAAGGCGAGGAGAAAAGGGACTCGACCTTTATGGATTGGTGGTAAAGCTTGGGCTAGTCTTCAAAATTATTGGAAAACCCCCGCGTTCTTGGCTTTGGCTTCTCAAAACAAGAAGAATCGAGCTTCCGCAAGAGGCGGAGCAGTCCACACCTCAGGTCGTAAGGCTCATATTGATATTGCACTTGAACTTGTAAGTAATAAATTCGACATTTTTGTCAATATTTTATTATATTGTGACAATTTCACTTGCATTATATATTGATTATTTGATTATTTTATTATGTGTAGGCACATGAACTTCAAAGGGATCTGCGCCCCGATGAGCTATTTTTAAAAATGCACAAGAGGAAAAATGGTGAATGGGTTGATAAACGAGCTGAATCTACTTATGTAAGTTCTCATAGATGTATTATTTATATTTCTTTTGTTCACTTGATAATAGATTTAGATTTGTTTTAATATCAAGTGAACTTCTTGCACGTTGTGATTGATTGGTTGATTTTGTTGGTTTCTTTGTTGAATTTGATGGTAATGAGATAAGGTTTTCTAAATACTTTAGTGATTTATTTTTATCTTTTGCTTCCTGTGTTTTTATTCTGTTTTCTTTTAATAGAAATAATGTCTGAATTAGGAAGATTAATTCATTAGAAAATAGAAACTTATAATTTTAGACTCCTACTGTTGCACCACATTGTTATTCTGTTTTTATTCTGGTTTCTTGCACCACATTGTTTATAATGTGCAATATTGTTGCAATGAGATAATATTATTGTTGAAACTTATAATTTTAGACTCATACTGAGATAATATTATTCTAGTATTATATCAGTTTCTTCAGACCATTGGTAATAAGATCTTTTAACCATATCACTTTTAACATTGTAATTGATTGTTTAATTGACTAATATTATTTATTTATTTGTTGAATTTGATGTTCTTTGTGAAGTTATGTTTTGGTTTTTATTGGAATATACATAGTGAGAGAATGTGTTTGCAGAATGATAACTTATTTGAGTATCTTTCTATATTGAGACAGTTACTGATTATTATATATATTGAATTTTACTTTTTCAATTGCAGATTGCTTTTAAAAAGAAACTTGCTGCAGAACTTCAGCCAACTGAAGAAGGGAATGAAGATGGTGTTCAAGTGTTAGATGGAGAGCATGTAAATCAGTTATGGACAGTGGCTGCTGGGGGCCGTAACCGTGGACGAGTTTATGGTGCGGCAGATTTAGCTGTTAATCTTAAGCGTGGATCAAAAAATTTTACCAACACAATCTCAAATTCCTCACCACTCTATGTTTGGAATTTCATCAGAAGCTGAAAGAGCAGCTAGAATTAGAGCTGAGAAAATGGTCGAGGCTGCAACAGCTAAATTAGAAGAGGTTAACGAAGTTCTTTTAGCATCAAAAGAACAATGTCGAGTTGCTACTAAGGATGCTAAAATGGCAATTGAGGCTGCTCTGAGGATGGAGAGGGAGATGAATGCTTGGAAGGAATTTATGATGAAGAAATTTGATGCAACAACTAGCAGATCACATCCTCATCATTATGATGACGATTTGGACGATCAATCATTAGATGAAGATTGATATTGTTCTGTTAGCATAACAAATTAGTCTTGGATGTGATAATTTTTTGTGCTACTTTGTAGTATTATGATAACTGTTACATTAAATGTGCTACTATTAAATCTATTATTGTATTAGGAAGGTGTTATGACATTTTGAAGAATGACACTACTTTTAAATATACTTTTGTATCAGGAAGGTTGTATGACATTTTGAAATGACAAATGTTAATGGTTGTCTTATGATAATTTATATATATTGACATGTTTTAAGCTTGTCTGAATCACAACTGTTGGATATAATGGTTCTTTTGTTTTTTCAATTTCTGATATTATTCTTACAAATTTGTCAACAGAGCTGAATCATGATGTATGGTTTGAAAACAGATAGTTAAACTATTTGTTATAGGTATATGTTATATGTCCTGTCTTGTAATTTAGATATGGTAATAGCAAGAGTAAGCAAGGTTGTTGTTATCCAAATCTATTGACTTTTCATGGTTGACTTTAGAGTCGGCTAACCGATACTAAATATTTGTTGATTTTTTTGATTGACTTTAGAGTTGGTTAAACCCATGCTAAACGGATGCTAACTTGATTGGTTGACTTTTCTTTTTTGACTTTAGAGTCGGCTAAGCGGATGCTAACTTGATTGGTTAACTTTTCTTGTTTGACTTTAGAGTCGGCTAAGCGGATGGTATTTTGATTGTTTGACTTTAGAGTCGGTTACACCGATGCTAAATTATTTATTGGCTTTTCTTCGTTGACCTTAGAATCGGCCGGCCGAGGCTAAAAAGAATTATTGACTTTCTTTGGTTGACTTTAGCGTCTATTTAGCCTCGGTTTTGCCAAATTTAAGCTGACGCTACTAAGTAGCTTCCCGTCTTTTATCCAAGGCCTGACACCGACGCTAAATCGATACTAAATCTCTATTAGCGTCCGCTCGTGCGCGACACTATTATCAGTTTTTCTAGTAGTGTGGTTTAGACAATAAGTGTTTCAAATGTTCCAAGCCTGTTTGGGGAGACATGTTTATGATAATGGTTTCGAGTAAAATTGGTTTCAATTGGTGATTATCCATGTTGGAATCGTGCAAGCCATGTGGAATCATTTTCGAGCCATAAGAGTTTTTTCAAGTCGAGATTGTCTTCTAACCATTTTATAAGTGAAAAGTCAAGATTGCATTCAATTTCAAAAAAAAAAAAATACAAGACCAAGTGGGATTCAAAGTGACAGAGCAAATTTAGATACAACACAAATTCTAAGATTTATTTTTAAGAGGAGTAGCAAGAAGAATTCAAAGATCATCACAAGGATTCATTGACTTATAAAATCAAGATTGATCATTTCCAAATTAAATTCATAGCAAAATCCAAAGTTTACAAGATGGACACAATGTCACAAAAGTTACAAATTCCATTCTAAATTCAATTCAAGATTACAAGGCCAATGACAAATCAAAGTTGCAAGTGAATTATAAAGTGCAAAAATTACATTTTTTTGGAGTAAATTACACGAGATCCTAAACACTTTTTCTATTCCAAAGCTTGCCAAAAAGTTTCCATTCTTGAATATGCATCATCATCCAAGCTTGCAAGTTCTTTCCATACCAATTTCCTAGCCTTTTCTTCTTACATTCCAAGCCAAGACTTGATTTCCTACAAAATAAAAATTCAAACCATGTTATCAAACTCAAAAATCAATTCACTTCAATCCATCATGTTCATGTTCACATAAACCATATTCAAAATAATTCATCAAACCATCACCAATTCATCTAAAGTTTTTACCTTCACATTCAAAAATTCATCAAAATTCATTACAAACCACATTCAATCCATACTTGATCATACCATATCCATGTCACAAAAATTCATGTCATCACATTTCAATTCATTTCAAATCAGTCCCTCATTTACCAAAACAAATCATTTCAATTCACAACTCATTTACCAAAACTAAACCATTCCAAATTTTTCAAAATACACTTAGCATCTAACCATTCCAATTCCATATCAGTCCAAGAGAAACAAATTCAAAATTCTGCAGTATAAGGACATTTTCAGAATGGACCACATACATAAGCAGACAAAATTCAGAGCAACAAAAACAGAGCAGAATGCAGAGGTTCAGGAATACAGCAGAGACAGATTCACCAAAATAGAAAAACATTTTATTGGCATCAATAAGGTTGATAACATGCATGTCCAAGGTGAAGATTCTTCAGCAAGGATTCAAACACACAAACCCTAATTTTCAACTATAAAAACCAAGGCATTCAGCAGCAAGAAAGGGAGGAGATAACAGCAACATAAAAACCAGAGAGAAAATTTGAGAGAAAAAACCAAAAAAAGGTTGTGCCACCGATATTGAAAAAATCGAGTCCCAGAACTTCAAAGATAAACAACAATTTTCAATCGTACAAAAGAGCATACATCAATTCGCAGGAAGGGAAAGTAGAGTAGCGGAGAAGATCGAAGTGTACCTGTTGATTTATGCAGGTATAATTGCTTCATCCTTTTTCCATCCTCTGATTGGTTTCGATCTTGTCCAATCTAATAATCATGTGAAACTTTGGTAATATTGTTGTTTGCCCGAAAATTATGTAAAAAAAAAGGAACAAATAGAAATCGCGAGGGAGTTGAAAATCGTGAGCAGAGAGTGGGAGGCCAAAGATTGATAGAAACGAGTAAATTGCGAGTGAGAGAGATTCGATTTCGCTAAGAGAAACAGATTGAGAGGATGGAATGATTGGAAACGGAAACGAGTCGAGAGGTGGTTTTGGAGAGGCCGCGGTTGAGTCTGAAACTTTGAATGATCAAACAAGTCAACTTTTTTCTTGAATCGTATCTCTTTTCTTCATGTTGATTGTGAAATGCGTTCTCCATTCTATTTCAGAGCGTGTTCTGTGTTTTTTGAGGGGAGTTTGAAAGCAGCTACGTAAGGTTTCCAAACCTTGTGTTTCCTTTTTCCTTTGCCAGCCAAACTGACCCGCGCCGAGTCCAGGAACCGATCTGTTCCACCTGACCCGGTTTCCCATGTTGGACTGCCCTTTGGGCTTGTTTGTCTTATTTTTGTTGTTTTAAAAATCTTAAGAACATAACCCTTTTTAATCCTAAGTTCTCTTTTAGTTAGGTTATTATAAAATTAGGATTAGTGATTTAAGACATTAGGTTTAGTTATTTTTAATATTAGGATTAGTATTTTAATTTTAAGATTTAGTATTTTAATTTTAAGATTAGTTCTAGGATTAATATTAGGTTTAGTTTTTATTATATTTTTAAGATAAGTTTCTTTTGTTTTTTATTAGGATTTAAGATTTTGATTAATAGCCTTTTTTTTTTTAATAAATGATAATTATCAAAAAGACAAAAAATATTTATTTAGTTCTTAGGATTAAGTTTGAGGTATGAGATTTTTGTGAAGAGCAATCGGTCCTCGTGTGTGACTTAGGCGTTATTTGAGTTTGCGATCTTAAATCGCAAAGTGGCTACCGTTGCACCGTTTGTGATATTTTTGTTAACTTGTTTTGTAGTTTACTCTTTATTTCTCGCATTGATCATCCCTTGTACTTATTATGTATCCCTCCCCCAGTTTGATGTACTTTGTATTTTATTTTCCGTTGTATCGCTAGTTAGACGTCTTAGGAATTAGGATCGGACCCAAAAGCATTCTTGATCCACATATCAAGCCATAACCTAACTTTTAAGTAGATTGCCTCGTGCATCGCCATCAACCGTGTTAGCATCACTTCAAACTTTTTCTTAATAAGCAATAAAACCCTTGATCCAACATCAAGTAGCATTTTTCTCAAAAAAACTTCAAAAACACAATAAATTACGATTAGGATTGTACGCCACGAGCCTTAAGTGGTGTAGAAGGAATGAGAATGGAGCTCCTCCTACACTCACTCCAAGTATTTTGAACACAAGGCCCTCGACTTGACTGTTCGAAATATTCACCTCCACCCATAGTCTTTAGTGCGATCTTAATCAAGAACAACTTTCTTTCAAAACCCTAAAAACCACATCAACTCATCAAACTTCTTTTCGCCTTAGGGCATCATCCGAAAACCCTTTTTCAAGGTATAAAATCAACCAACACACAATCATTTCTCAAGCCTCCGAACTACGGAGCTCTGATTCTTCACTTCTTTTAAGTGAGGATACGTAGGCACAAGGGCCACAATCTTTGGCGAGCATCCTAAAAAAACAACCCTCTTTCCCTTAAGCAAGTAGACTTTTAGAATAGAACACCCATTCAAGCTAGACAACTTAGATGGTTCCCATCGAGTACGATGGATGTGAGGGGGTGCTAATACCTTCCCCTCACATAACCGACTTCCGAACCCAAAACTTGGTTGCGATGACCATGTTCTTTCCCTAAAGGTTTTATTGATATTTCCCTTTCCCTCTTTGGGATAAATAAAATTTGGTGGCAACTCTGTGTCATGCTAAACTGAGATTTTCTACAGGCTTATCTCGAACCAAGGTGAACTTTTGACCGGGATGAACTCACGAACTAAATCTAGGCTTTAATCAAGCTAACCACAAACCAATTATTTAGTTCGTGACCTTGTTTGTGGATCAATGATTCAACCAAGAGAAAAAATATTTCTTGGTGAATTTACAATAATACCACTTCTAGAATATTTCTTGGGGGATTTTATGGACATTTGGGTTTTTGCTCTGATGAACATGATGAATGTTCATCAAAGTCGCCGCATGAAACGCCATGCAGATCACTTATCCGACGAAAGAATTTATGTTTATGTTGTTTTATGTTATTTTGTGGTGGGTCTGGTAGGGGGGAGAGAGAGAGAGAGAGAGAGAGAGAGAGAGAGAGAGAGAGAGAGAGAGAGAGAGAGAGGAACTCACATTTTCTAGATGTTAAAATGTGAAGGGAAGAGCCTCTATTTTTAGGCTAGAAATTGATACAAAAAAAAAAATTTCCATTGGCCAAAATTAATGTGCCAACCTATTGGCACCATGCTCCAATCAATTGGAAGCCCAAAAAATAATCGATTATGAAAATTTAAAAGGTAATAAAAGATCTAGAGGTATTCCTTTCATTAAGACGCTATTATAAACATTTACGAATAACTTTTGCACAAACCTTTTTGATTAGGTATGAGTGTCAATCAATTAGAAAATACAAAATTTATCCAAAAATGTTCTGATAGGTCCCGATTCAACTGGCATGATTCCAAAATAGTTTTAGGGATTTTTTATTAATTAAATGCTTAAACACTTGTTTTAGTATTTGTGTGTATGTGTGTAATTTATCCGTATAAATTTACAAAAAAAGCCTTTGAATTTTTATAAAATGTAGTTCACTCAGATGCGGCAGAGATAGCTTTCACACTTCCTCTTTTTCATGCTTGGAAGCTTCAAGGCTTGTCAAGTAAACTAATCATATAGACAATTTCTTGAATCTTACTGGAGATGAGGGTTGAGATTTATTTACATTGAATACCATCATTAGAGGATGTTTGTAGTGATTATTAAACCCTAACTTGTCTACTTACATCCTTGATTGCTCGTTATATTTGAATCCTCATAGGCTATTATGGAACTTTCCATACAGGTTGCATCATCAAACACTCCTTTTTGTTGTCATATTCCAAAATACATTATCGATAGTTTCGTTGATTACCTGTAAAACATGGTTCCACATTCTCTCCCTCTTTTATGATGATAATGCATCTCTTAGGGAGGTGGTAAAAGAAACAAACATAACAATTTTCCCTTAATTAAGTAGATAGTATACTCTAATCCCCCTTGAGAGTATACTTTTCCCCCTTTGTCGAAATATGTAAACATAAGAAAATTTTGAAAGGAAAATCATCACACTATATTGATTTAAATCATACTGGAATTGAAGTAAAAAAAGAAACAGGAAATTGCAGAATTTAAGAGTAGTTCAAAAAAGATAGGAAAACAAACACACTTAGAAACTAAGACACATAGGTGAGATTATTCTTCATCAAAATTATCATCTAAGATTATGAAGTGACGAGTTATAAAGTTGATTTTGTCGTTCGTCTTATCCAACTTCTTGATTATGAGCTTGAGTAGGTCTTCTATGGAGGGTAGTTAAGGGATGATATAATCAAAGTCTTCCAGATCTATAAGAGCTTCTTTATTATCTAATTTTCACTTCTTATCATTGGAGGGTTTTTCAATTACCTTTCCATCAATGATCTCAAATCTCGTTGTTGTTAAAATTACTTCTCTAATATTTGTTGCATTGTCTACAAACTCTTATTCTTTAAAGTTCAATCAAGTTTCTTCTAGGATTTTTGTGATCAAATTGCCATATGGTAGGTACACTTATTTCCTCTTGATCCTTATCATGTATTGGGTTACTTGATTTTCCTAGTTTACCTTAATTTTGTTTTTGATTCTCCATATGGATTCAACATCAAACTGATTTATGAGACCAAAGTTGCTCTTTTTTTGGGAAAATGTATGTGATTGGTCATATAATGGATCATACGAATGTCAAGTAAAATGTATTCAACAGTGAAAGGATTTGGTTTTGAAGATGATGGGCTTTTCATTAAAGAGGATGCAACAGTCTTGTAGTTGAAGTTGTAGCCTTTATCTCCTGGCTCGGGGACAACATCGTCATGGGAAATATTTAGGATGTTTGCAAACTTTTATGATGTCCAAGATATCCTATGCCTTTTTACTTTAGAAAAAACCATTCCATCAATGAAGTAAATATTTGAAAAGAATATCTTAATTAATGATGGATACACCTTTCTTGAGGGCTGCAGAGAAAGGTGGACAAATTTATTTCATCAAAAGTGTTAAAGAACTCACATTCTTTAAAAGCTTCTGAATCTAGGGTGTTAATTCTCAGGATGGTTTGATTGGAAAAATATTGGAGGAATCTTTCTTCTTGTTTTTGATAAGTGAAAGCATCAAATAAGGGACTTAAGGAAAAACTCAGCCTTCTAGGAACCATGATGATTTTTAAAAAAATAATCTCACACACATAAATAGATAAAATTTTAAGATATGATATGAAAAGAAGTCAGGAATAGTTACCTGTTTATAGTGTGGCTTATGGGAATTTTGAGTGTGTAGATATTGCAAGAAGTTACTAAAGATCATGTTCATTCAAAATAAGATTAAAATCATTACAAAATTTAGTCCCAATCTATTTCCTTAGGACTCCACTCGATTGGATGATCAAATTTTCCAATAGTTTGAGCGATCTTCATTAATGAAAGGATCTGGTTAACTTGGAGGCTTCATTTAGCTAAAAGTTAATTTGTAAATATGTGTGCCATGTTGTGCCAATCGATTGTCTTGAGGCTCTAAAGTAGTGTACTACTTTAAATATCATGAATCCCTTAATAAAATTTCACACTTAAAGGGAACACCAACACATTGTGGTGTGTCATTCTCTACGGATAATTGGATATTATAGGTGGTTTAAACAACCAGATAGATGCATCTGTTACAAATATATCTACTTAACCTACTATGAGGTGATTTGATCATGAGGATTAGTGATGTTGAGATCAGTCTCAATGGAAAAAGATTTGATTCGATCACCATCATTGATATCCATCATCAACGGTCGTTTATGTATCAGAGACTTCAAAAACATAAATAACTTGTATACTCAAGAATATACTTTTTTCTTTGCACAACTTCATTTAATATGTGCTAAGACTTTGAGCTACAAAACATGCAAAACACATTAAGATTTCCCATTTGGTACCTAAATTTTCTTGGGTCCAGGTGCGTTAGTTCTTCTAGAAGGTCTAATGTTGTTATCTTTAGACCTTTTCATCTTATCAAAACAAAAGGGCTCTAAGTGACCAATTTTTTTTAATGTGAGCATTTATAAACGAGATGATTCCTTTTCTTCCTATTTAATATATTACCAGCTAATTTATCTGACTTAAATCATAATCTAATTTTATTTAAGGAAGGCCTTTGACTTTATAACATTAAGTCAAGGTTTTCTTTCCCTTTAGTAAATTTACTTAGGGTTTCATGCAGATCTGTCACTTCCTTTTTCAGGGAGTCACATGTCTCACAAGTTTATGTTGAGTTTCTAATATTGATAATTTCTTTCTTAAGCATTTTATTTTATTTCCTTAAGGTCTAAGTTTTGTTTTTTAATGCAATCATTTTCTTCATTTAACTTAGCATTAATTTTAAACAATTACTTGTAAGACGACTTAGTTACCTCATAATTACCTTCCTTGTAAGATGATTTCAATAAAACTTCTTCTTCGTTTGAGAAGGATTCTTCTACAGTTCTTCCTAAGGTTAACTCTTCTTTATTTGTGGAGGCTTTGTCTCTTCTTTTGAAGACTCTACTGGACGATGCTTTTTCTTTACATCCTCTCACATATTAAGTTCCTTCATTTGATGTTGAATCCTCTGAAGATCGTTCAACTACTGATTATGTTATTTCAAAGGAGGCCATGAGAGTTGTTTGATAGGAGTTTGATGTTGAGGATTCTTCCGTTTTAGAGCTTGAGCCTTCATCTATAAGTAGTTAGGCTAATTCGTTCAACTTCTCTACAATTTCATTCTTCTTTGATTTTTCCTGAGATTCATGAAGAATCCCATCTTTTGATTTAAGAATTGGATTGCATTTCCAATTCATAACTCTTAGATACTAGTTAGTAACAAATGCTCCAATTTAATTTCTAGAAATTCTAAACTTTGAAAAACATTGATGAATGATACATTCATCTTTTTCGCATTGTGTGTTTATTTCCCCTTGTTTTGTAGATGTGTGTTTAGAAAAGATATCTTATTAAAAAAAAAAAATTGAAATCGCCTTCCTCTTAAGACGAGTAGTCCTTGAACACGAGTTAGACTCCAATACCACTTGTTGGACATGTGACTCCACACACCAAAGAGAGGAGCGAATTGTGGATTTCAGAAAAATGGTAGTTTGAAAATTTTTCTTTTATCATTATCACAGTTTCTAAAATATTTTGATAAATTTTTTTTAAAAATTAGCAGCGGAAAATAAATATGTCAAAAATAAAAGTTAAGGGTAAGAGAAATGACACCATATTTTTATATTTCGTCATTATGGTAAGAAATTAACAACCATCAAGTTAAATGTTTCCTGTGTAAGATCTCTTTGTGATATTCTTTGAAGCTTAATTCTTCACATAAGAACATTTGATGAGATTGTCAAATGCAAGGTTAAATTTGATGAAGTAGTAACTAATTTGCCTTATTGTTGGTTTTTGCCATGTAACATGTTGTTAGTTCTATCTAGTTTAATGATGTTTATGTTTAATATGTTTGTTCCTGAATTTAACAATTTCATATTCTACAATTTAAATGTGTCAATCACACATTATAAATTCTAAAATTTGGAGGGCACTTTTGTCAATTCCATTGATTTGCGAAAGGTAAAAAAAGAAAGTTTCATAGATTTAAGGTATCTCTATCACTTAGAGATAATAACATTGTAACAAGACAATAATTATCATTATCTTCTTCCTCTTGAATAAAATAGTTGAGGCATTTTTCAGTTTATATATTGTTGTTCCTCTTCTTCTCATCATACAATTTGTGATTTCTCATTTAACGGTTTCAAATTCAAGCTTTGTTCTTGAAGCTTATCATTAATTGTTCCTCCATTCTTTGTATTGGAAAGAGAAAATTTTACCCCATACCCCCATAATTATGCCCATACCCCTACAATTTTACAAATATTCCAATTTTACATTTTTTATTTTCTTTTATTTTTTATTTTTTACTTTTTTACCGCGCAGTCAAATGAGTCAAAGAGTATTGTTTGGAAGTATACGACATGAACCAGATAACTTTAAGTAAAGAATTTCGGAGTGCATTTTTTTCGAACAGGAAAACTTGTATTCAAGAAATCTGGTATGCATGTATACTAAACCGGATAACTTACATGCAAGTTATCCGGTTTGTTTATGAATCCCAGAAAACAAATCGGAAAACTTGTAGTCAAGATATTCGGTGTGTATATTTACCAAACCGGATAACTTATATGCAAGTTATATGGTTTTGTTATTTTAAGAACCGGATAACTTATATGCAAGTTATCCGATTTTGTTATTTTAAGTTTCGGTGTGTAATACACAAACCGGATTACTTGACATTAAGTGTTCTGGTGTGTATGAAACACAAACCAGATAACATGAGATCAAGTTACCCGGTGATGAATATAAAAAAAAAAAGAACCGGATAACTTACTTTGAAGTTTTTCGGTTTGAAAAAAAAAGGAACCGAATGTCTTTTGTTTGGGTTCTCCGGGAGTCAAAGATTAGAGAATTTTTTTTAATCGTTTTATCTGTGTTGAAACGAAAAAAAATGAAAAATTTGAAATTATTAGTATTTATATAGGGGTATTTTCGTCCAAAATTTAATTTTGTAGGGGTATAGGTATAATTCTAGGGGTATGGGGTAAAATTTTCTTGGAAAGAACACAAATTAGTTTCAAGTTTATATATTTTAGAAGTGAGCCAAAGCCCAGTATATTATTTGACGGACCACGTAAAGGTAGCACTGTGGAGATTTTGTACTGGGACACCCATATTTTACCCAGCACCCCTCCCAAATTTTTCGTTTACTTTATGATACTATATGACTAAAACAAAGTAAAAATTACATATCATTTATCAATTTTTGGAATTTTGAAAAAATCAATGTGATTTACCAAAAAAATTGAGACTTCTACTGGATTTTTATAAGTCTACTTTTTGCGTTAATACTTTGAATTTTTACCATAAATTTAAGATACCACATTAACCATGAATTTTTACCGGCATTTTTTAAGATGTATACATGTTTATCGAATTTTCAAAAATTTTGGTAGAAGAGGTTGAAGCTAACCAGATTTTTCAAACATTATATTAAAGTCAAGTTTCTTTTAATACCTGAGAAAGAAATTGTAGAGAGCTCTCGTGTAGGGGGTATATGATAGGGAGTATTCGTATATCTGAGAGGGTAGAGTAGTCACCATCAGTTCTCACAATATAAGGATGGTTGAGCATTCACGCGCACCCATACTCTCCAGCGTAGAGGAGTTAGATTTGGACGGGGCAGAGATCTTGATTTAGAGCTTGATGCTACTATTATTGACAATGTAGAGACAACAACTCAAAAGGGTATAGAGACTCGGGCTAAGGCTAAGTCTGTAATGGATGTGGAGTCTCAAAATGACATAGAGATGCCTCCTCAAGCTGACACGGAGGTGGAGGCTCAGGCTGAGACAGAGGTGACAACTTAGGGTGATACGAAGCCGTCTGTACACACGAATATGGGCTTCCCTTGAGGGCCTAGTGACCGTACCTTGCTCATTGCATAAGTCAATCATGTGTCATTTAGACTAAGACAGGGAGAGGCATAAATATTTTATTTTAAGTTTTATTTATTTATTATTGATTAATTGAAAATAAATGATAGTTTATACTTTAAATGTTACAGGACCGTCTGCCGTTGAAGGTGCAAACACCAGGGCAAAGTTGAAGAAATTATTTAATGTCTAGATGCTTAATGAGGTCAGATAGGTTGTTGTTGATGTCAGTTTGCTTTTGTTGGTGGATTGTTTGCTGACCATGCTCGACACTTCACTATTGTCAATGTTTATTGAGCGATGGCATAAGGAGACATCCTTCTTTCATCTTCCATTTGGTGAGATGACGATTACCATGGATGATGTCTTCTGCCTCTTGTATCTCCCCTTGTAGGTTACTTCTTTACCGTTCCTTTCATTAATCAGGAGCTGGCATGTATTACGGTTGAGCAGTACTTGGAGGTTACCAGGTCATGGTCACAGAGGAGTTCATGTTTAACAGGGGGCTCACTTTTGTCCCCCATAGCTCCATGACACATCACACAATGTTGGAACACTATATGTGTTAGGTGGTCGCTTTGGTATACATGTTGCATATGGTAGGATGTATTATCCTAGAGGATAAGTCACATGTATACATTGATGCCAAATACATCTTCCTGTATACTAAGCTTGAGCATGTCAAATGGGCACAAGGTTCTTTTCTTTGACGGTACTATATACTTTCTTTGGAGAAGTATCTATCTTTGAGATGAGGCAGCTTTCCGATTATATGAGTCTATTTAAAGTATGAATATTTATTATGTTTTATTTATTTAGTTCTTAATTATCAAAGATATTTTATATATGTAATTTCTTCTTCTTGTGAAGTATTAGATATACAATCATTTCTCCTCCATTTGTGACAGGCGTGTTAGTGTTTATGTTTGTGTTTCACTAGAAGGAGGACCATCCATTCAGATCCAGTATGTCTTCAAGAGTACAAATGGAGGATTGATGCCTTAACCGTACACGATGTTATACAAACACCCTACGTAGGGCATATGGTGCATCGGGACTTCGATGAAACTACTATGTTTTTGGGCTATATGCTATGGGAGTGTTTGGTGGCTTGATATTTGCCTGAGAGGTATCTGCGCCAATTTGGGTATGTTCGGGGCATCCCTCGACCAGTCCCTGTTATGCCATATGAGGGTAATGATAGATAGTTTATGCCAAACATTAATAGCAATGCCATTGCTATTACAGATAATGTAGTGGAGGTGCAATTCCATGAGCAGTGTGAGGATGGTTATCTAGAATGGTACATTACAGTATCACACCATTGCATCATTCCACCTATTGGATCTGCTAATGAAGTTGAACTTTCCCTTAATGGAGGAACTTCAAATGATAGATTAGCTTCAAAGGTGTTCAAATATAATACAACACGCTTTAACACAAGAGATTCTTAAGCTATCTAATAATAATAACTCTTAACAGATTAACTTCTCTTGAGCTGATATGAATGTTGTGAAGTTCATGTATATTTCAATTGTAGTTGCAACATTATTCTCTTGGTTGA
Organism: Lathyrus tuberosus; assembly: GCA_022829125.1. NCBI lineage: Eukaryota > Viridiplantae > Streptophyta > Magnoliopsida > Fabales > Fabaceae > Lathyrus > Lathyrus tuberosus. The sequence goes on along the minus strand of JALAZF010000549.1, from coordinate 3,493,074 downwards.
TCTTCAATTCTTCTGATCCTTTTATATTGATAACGCAAAATTATAATGTATATTTGACTTGATTCGCATGCATTTCAGTACCGTTTTTTGTTTATTTTTATCTTGTTATGCCGGTATTTCTGCTTTTATTTCAGATACATCCAACCACAAAGCTCACATGCGAAAAGGACAAGAAATGGCAAAGAAACGAAGAAAATAGGAAGAATAGAAGAAAATAGCAGGTTGGCAGCTTTTTGAAACCATGGCCCTCGCCACAGCCCTGTGGCCCTCGCCACAGGCTTTAATATTATGGCCCTCGCCACAAAACCAGTTCAAGCAGTTTCAAATGGCGCTCCTTATTTCTCTCCACGCCTGGTCTTGTAACCACCCACTACAGCACTACTGGCAAGGTTTTCTCCCACTTTCTCCATGACTCACACATGATCTTTGGGAGTTACCAGACACATTGTTACTCTATATATAATAGTTTTCTTTACAATTTGAGGAGGGAAGTTTTGTGCCCGAAAGCGCTGTTCGTAGTTTTAGGCAGAAAATTACAATTGTAAAAGGAGTATTTTCTCACATCGAGGAATTACTCCCTCATTAGTTTTTAGGTCTGTAATCTGTGTAACTGCTTGGATCAACAATCTTTCCATCATTTTATCGAAGTTATTTCCAGTTCCGTTTACTTCAAGTCTCTATTTATTTTCTTGTATTTACAGGTTCTTTATTTTATCGCTTTATTATTATTATTATTATTATTATTGCATTTCATAATTGTTTAAGCATGTTGTCATTGATTATATTTACCATGTTTATGTCGTTTTCATTTAATTCCATGTTCGGCTAAATAGTTTAGAGTCCGGTATATAAGGACCGTCGTTCCGATGGGACTCGGTAATGAAATAGGCGTTAACTTGTAATAAATTCTGTTTTGGTCTTTGTTTCCAAGTTTAATTTAAATAGCTTTGTCACGAGAGTGAGAGGTTATTTAACACTATTTCGTCACGAGAGTGAGAAGCAAGTAAAGGTTAGAGTCGGCACTGCGAGAACACGGGGGTCAAACCGGATAGTGAAAACTAGACATTGATCCTAAAAACAGCGAGAGAGCTTTAGGTATCGATTATGATCTAATTGATTTTCAAAATATGTTTTCTAATTAAAACGGGTGAGCGAGAGCAAAATCCTGTGGTTAGGAGATGTGGCTTTAGTCAATAATGCGAGAGTGTGAGGCAGAGTCTCTAGATCAATATTTTTTATGGAACGTAAGTAAATTAAGGCCAACCAATTATAGAGCTCCTGAGGTACACGGAATCCACATTTCGGTCTCTCTTTTCTGTTATATTTTCTTAGTCTTATTTTAGTTTTAGTCTTAGTTTCCCTTTTTTCTAATATCATTAGCCTTAGCTTTACAAGGCGACGATAGATTACAGTAGGTTGACATTGGTCTCTGTGGGTTCGACAATCTTTTATATTACTTTGATATCTCCGTGCACTTGTGGACGCATCAAGTTTTTGGTGCCGTTGCCGGGGACCAACAATCAATATTGTTATTCCGTTGTTGCACCGTATAGACTAAGGCACTCATTACTATGTATCACCCAATTTTTTTCTACAACCACCACTCCTAGTATTTCGAGGAATCGCAAGAATCCCATAATTCCAACCTTGAAATACAAATGGAGAATTTCAATGCATCACTAACTTATTCTCACCCAAATTGCCTCTGCAACTACTAATCCCAACATTTTGAGGAGTCACAAGAATCTCATAATTCCAACCTAGAAATATTAATGTAGGATTTCAATGCGACACTGACTCACTCCCAATATCTCGAGGAACCGCACCCAAATTTCCTCTACGATCACCATTCCCAATATTTCGAGGAACCACAAGAATCTGTTAATTCCAACCTCGAAACATTAATGGAGGATTTCATTGAAACAACAACTAATTCTAGGTTAGAATCTATGATGGAGCACTTTGTGGAGACACAAACTCTCCAGAATGAAGAGCTTAGAAGACAACATCTCGATACTTATGAAACCCTTAGGCAGATAAACACTATGGTCGAGTCCCTCGCGACTCACTCTGAGGCATTGGAGACTCAAATCTCCCTGCTTGCACAGACACCTATAGGACCCTCCCCTGAGGAGCATGTGGATGTTGTAACAACCATTAATGAAAAACAAATCGAGAATCGCGAGGAGAGTGATAATGAGGATGAGGAGAGTTCTGGTGAGAAGAGAGTAGAGATTGAGAAAAATCCATCGACACCATCCGAAAGGGAGGTTGTCGAAGAGGTAGCGAAGGAAGCACCTAATGCCGTTCCTCCTCCATATACCCCACCAATTCCTTTCTCGCAAATGTTTGTGGAAGCTAAGGTAGAATCCCAGTCCAAAATGTATGCGAAGGTATTGGAAAATATCCACACCGATGCATCTTTGTTTGAGGTCACGCATAAAAAGAGAAAATTCGAGGACCATGAAACTAGGGATATCATTACTTCTAAGAGGGTAAGTTTAAACTTTGAGGTGATGGATGAAATAACTAAGCCCAAACTTGAAAAACTAATAGTTAGGATAGATCCTGAACCACCACCACAAGTTCAAAAGAATGAACCACCCCACAAAAGGAAGAAAAGAAAAGGTGAGGGATATGTGAGATGGCTTGATAAATGACCATGGAAACCAAAGATTAACACTCTTAACTGTCGATCTATCGACGTTAAACAAAGCCCTGCGTGGGAGGAAACCCACGAGTTTTTAATTTAATGTTTTCCTTTTATTGTTTGTGGTTGCAGAAAATAAAGAATTGTATCGCTTGTCACGTCTCAGCTACATTTAGGCCAAAAATTTCTAGATGACAATCCCTTAAAATGAGTTGGTGCCCACGGACATTCCTACGAATTTCGCTGCTGGTGGTGACACCAATGATGAGTATGATAAGAGAGGGCATATCTCTCCCGTTCGTAACTCACCTTCTCCTTGTCCTTTTGCTTGGTCGGGTTCCACCTGCACACACCACAACGTATTTTTCTAACAATTTTTGCAGGTACTTCCTTCGAAAATAGACAATATGATAAGCGGCATCAATAAAATGAAGTTTCAGCAAATTCAGATAACTCGTATTACAAGACACCGGAGTAGAAGTGGCCAGCGATTTTGTCGTGGTAGCACGCAATGGCATTCATACAGGTTCTATCTTTCCTTTACCACCTTTTATCAAAACATTGAGTAAAATGTTTGGTTTAAGTGTGGGGGAGGAACTTTACCGCTTCGATATTACCGCTTTCTAGTTAGATTTACTGTTTTCTAGCATGATTTTAAAATTTTTTCTGTTTTAATGTTTCGTGCGTCTGTGCATGTGCTGTCGAGTCTTTATACATGATTTTATGTTATTTATCGATCTCCCCATTCTCTTGAGTCATACCAAATATTTTGAAATTTTTTTAGTTAAAGACATGGTTTCTTTTGAAAATCTTAGGTTACAAACAAAATTGAGGTTGAATTGTGAGGCTTGGGAAAATTTCGCAAGATCGGTATCGTTCTAACACCGTGAGCCTCCCAATTATGGAAATCAATTTAAGTACTTGTTATGCCATAGCCTCAAGTTCTCACCCCTTTAGTAGTCCCTAATTAGTTTATTTAGCAGTTAGCACCATCCTAAGCACACACTAAGTAGGAAGCCGATGCAAATAAGTGTATGATCTCAAGATAAAGGTAAATTAAGAAAAGAAAAAAAGAATGAATGAAAAGAAATGCTTCTTCTAAGTTAGGTGATCCTCACCCGATCATTTATCCCAACAGTGCAAACTTCTTTATTGATGTTTAAGACAATGTGCAAAAAGAAAAAAATGATGATAATGAGATCATAGTCACTAACAGGCTATCCTACCATGAGTGTGAAAGAATAACGGGCTTAATGTGATTGTGCCGGAATGAAAAGGGATAAAATAAGGATGAGTGAGTTAGGCTTAGGTATAATGACATGATTTAGATTGGTTTGTATAGGAGGGAGGTTGAGGACCGCAAAAGCAAAATTGTGTTGTTACGATATCCTTAGTATGTGAGCAAGTACCTATCAACACAAACTTAACCGAAGTAGAGTTGGTAGCCAAGGATGAGTATTCGTATAAACTATTTTTCTCACGAGTCATGGTTCGCTTGAGGATAAGCAAAGGTTTAAGTGTGGGGGAGTTTGATAACACAAAATTATAATGTATATTTGACTTGATTCGCATGCATTTCAGTACCGTTTTTGTTTATTTTTATCTTGTTATGCCGGTATTTCTACTTTTATTTCAGATACATCCAATCACAAAGCTCACATGCGAAAAGGACAAGAAATGGCAAAGAAACGAAGAAAATAGGAAGAATAGAAGAAAAGAGCAGGTTGGCAGCTTTTTGAAGCCATGGCTCTTGCCATAGCCCTGTGGCCCTCGCCACAGACTTTAATACTGTGGCCCTCGCCACAAAGCCAGTTCAAGCAGTTTCAAATGACGTTCCTTATTTCTCTCCACGCCTGGTCTTGTAACCACCCACTACAACACTATTAGGAAGGTTTTATCCCACTTTCTCCATTACTCACACATGATCTTCGGGAGTTACCAGACACATTGTTACTCTATATATAGTAGTTTTCTTTACATTTTGAGGAGGGAAGTTTTGTGCGTGAAAGCGCTGTTCGTAGTTTTAGGCAGAAAATTACAATTTGTCGCTCCCGAGATTTTCATCCTAGTACAAACGTGAAAGTGGCACCGAAACAGAGTCGCCAACAATGTGTATTTATCCCAAAAGAGGGAAAGGAAACACCGCATAAACCTGAAGGACGGAAAGAGCATGGTCTTGCGACCAAGAGAATCAGATTCGGGAGTCGGTTACGCGAGAGGAAGGTATTAGCACCCCCACGCGTCCATCGTACCCGATGGGATACACGCTTGCTGCTTCAATCAAAGGGTGTAAAGAAAGTATACTGGAAAAGGAATTGCTAACTGGAGAACTGGAAAAGGAAAGGAGAGAGAAAGAGAAACAAATGTAGGGAAAATAAAAGAAGTGCTCGAATGGGCCCTACCCCATTGCCTACGTATCTCATCGGGAACATAAGAATCAGAGCGACGTAGTTCCCCTCACTAGGGAAAGTTGTTTGTGTTTTTTAGTGGAATACGTCAACGTTCGCATCCTGGCAGTTTAGGTGTTGCGGCTCGCTGTAGGGAGACTTAGGCGTTACCTGTTTGCGGTAGAACGGAAATGACGCATCCTTAAGGAATGAGTGAATGAGATGAGGAGAGAAATCCCGGAGGAAAGACATTATTGTTTGTTTTTGTCTTTTAAGAGTTTTTTCATTTGTTTGCATATGATAGTGTATCCAAATCTTTGCCATTGGAATGTGTATATTCTCACATTCCAAGATGGAATGAGTAAGAAAGTACACTAAGTGTGAAGAAGACCCTCACACCTAGTTCCAATTATTAAGGTTCAAACACACTAGCATACTTGTATTTATTAAGTGTTTTTGTTGATTATGAAATGAAGAAGTGTTTTTCTTTATTTGTACCTTCAACAAGTATTGCATTTAAGTACCCAAGATGGGCTATATGCTACACATTCTAAGATTATAAGAGAAGACCCCTTTATAATCTTTTCTTTATATGAAAGGCCTAAATGCAATAAGTGCCTACCTTTATTAGATATTTTGAATTTTCTTTGAGATGAGAAGATGAAAGACTCAAGTTTGAAAGAAAAAACTAAGGGGAAACTAGGTCCTAATGTTATCATACAATGATGGCCCTATGGTTGAGGTAAGAAAGGGAATTCTACCTAATGTTAGCATGTATGGATTGCTATCCTGATGTCTCTCCTACCTCCGACTTAATCGAAAATTAAGTGGAGCTAGGAATCCTACGAGATCATGTCATTAGACAAGTAAACACAGGATGAATCAATCACAAAATGAAATAATAGCAACTAAAGAGTAAACAGTGTCAGTTAACAATAATATCACATAATCAAAGTAAAAAAGGAGGAAGCTTTAGCCAAGGGGTCATATCAACCGAGGCAAACAAGCTAAGTGTGGGAAGTATGAGTGCTCACCCAATGGTATCAAGAACCATGCAGAGCAGAGTAAGAAAGGGGAAGATGTTAGTCAGATCACATAAGCATCAACATCGGTCAATGCGAGCTATAGACAAGGCGTGGGGGTCAGTTGTGAACCCTATCTTCCACTTGACTGACTCGATAACAGGAGCAGGTGATGTTCAAAGCTTCAATCATGTAATGAGAGCTAAGAACGACTCGACTAGAATAACGGGGGTCGATTGCGAACCTTGCCTTCCGTCAATTGCCTCCTTAGAGGTCTTCAGTACAACATCAAACAAGCACAATCATGGCCTCACTTGAGAGCTTTCCATACAATCCTACTTATCATGGCATTTGCTATTCCTACTTCTCATGGCATTTGAAAGCATTAAAGAGAAGTGAAGAGATAAGAAGTCCTACCAAACGGATATGAATCCGTAGCAAAGCAACGAAAGCGCAATGAAAGCAAGTCACGAAAGCACCTATAAATAAATGGCAAACCAAGTTAGAAACAAGTTTTTATTCACAAAATGAAATGGTCGAGCCACCTTTGGAATGTCTCCTTTATGTACCTTGCACATGTGAACCAAAGCCATTAGTAATAACAAGAGAGTGTATGTACAACATGAAACCTAAGTCTAATGGCTATGTACATTTGAGGCACACTAGTCAAAGTGAAAGACTTAAAAGGATTATGAAATTATGAGTCAAGTTACAACTATGCTACAAGACCAATCTACTTTGAAGTTAAAGGTAAACCAACAAAAGAAAGTCATTACAAGTTAGATGAATTGAATTAAAACATGAAGATGGACCAAGGTCAGAAGTGAAACAACTTATACACATGCTTAAAACAAATCTCAAAGTGTCACATATGTTCGCATTAAACTCTCTCTCTAAAGTCAATTCATTCCATGAGCAAAATCACATTCAAATTTCTCATACAAGCATGTAATTGTCACTCAAGTAAGACAAATGAAATGACATGGCAAGGCAATGTTAAAGCTCTCACACCAGAGGCAAATGACCTATAAAAATCCCTAATTAAATCCCAAAACAATCATGAACATGGCATACAAATGTCATCAAAAGAAGTGGCCAAGATGAAACACAAATTCCAAGTTCACACACACATCAAGAAGGCATCATTTAAAGCATGTGAAATGATCAAAGGCAATACTCAAGCATATCTAAATTATGCATCAAAATACACTTAACAATGTGCTAAAACTCATGTTCAAAGTTGGCTCAAAGTGCCCTCACACAAGTCCTAAACATAACCTCTTTCTAAGCATGTATCAACATGTTCGGTTCGCATTGAAAAATGAGTGAAAAATAGCAAAATCCTCTAAAAAATTATGAGTAATTGAATACATCATGCCAATGACAGTAGGTAACCACATACAAAATATAGGGTTCATATCATGCACCAAACATGCTCAATCAATTGCAAACGTAACACAAACGTCAATGATGATCATACGAATTAAGGCTCAAAAAATTAACTTCAAAAGTATCTCAAAGCTCAAATACACTGCACCAATCAATCATCATGATGTTAACCAATCAAATGCCTAAATGTGTACCAAAAATAAGCTCCAAATTGTCAAGGGAAAATCACATCTTGGCACTTACATCACTAGATATACCATTTAGAACACATTTCTTTCGAAAATTGCAGAAAAATACCAAACAGCCCCCAAAATGGAATTAAAAATATCCAAAAATTAATTAACACTTCTATCAGCATACATGAGTTTAGTTGGAATTTTATGAGGTACAAAACTATTTTTAGAATTAGATTTTGAAACAAATATGAAAAGAAAATTAAAGGAAAACAAGGAAGAACAAAGGGGGTGTTATTAGCAGCTATGCTAGTTCAAATTCCTTTGGGCTTAACAGGGGGAGGGTATGAACAGCAAACTTCTATCAGCCCCAAGAAGTTGAAAGATGTACTCACAATATCTAATAATGGCTTTAAATGAAAGGTGTACTCACAATATCTAATAATGGCTTCAGATGAAAGTGAACAAGGTAAAGAAACCAGACATCCAATAATGGCTTTGAATGAAAGGTGTAATCACAATATCTAATAATTGCTTTAGATGATTGCGAATAAGGTAAAGAAACCAGTCATCCAATAATGGCTTTGAATGAAAGGTATAATCAGAATATCTAATAATGGTTTTAGATGATTGCGAACAAAGACTCGATCTGGAAGAACATCAGAAAGAGGGACACATCCGGAACATCATCAGATGGTAAAGAAACCAGACATCCAATAATGGCTTTGAATGAAAGGTATAATCACAATATCTAATAATGGCTTTAGATGACTGCGAACAAAGACTACATTCAAGAATGGCATTGAATGCAAAGAAACCAGTCATCCAATAATAGCTTTGAATGAAAGGTATGACTCATAATATCTGAGAAGGCATCAGACGCAAATGAGACAAAAGGTTAAATCCAAGAAGGCATTGGATGTAAAGAAACCACAACGTCCAGGAAAGCATTGAACGACTATGAATAAGAAAATAACCAAGAAAACATTAGATAAAAGGAAATCACAATGTCCAAGAAAGTATTGGATAGACACGACAAAATCCGTTTGGTAGGTGCCAAGTAAGTTGGATTTTGACCACAAGGTAAGACGTGAATAACAACACGACCTATGGAGAATTCAAATGAGTGCAAATGAGGATGACACTCTTGCTATGCATATGTATATGAGTTATGCCATGATATATGATCAAGTGCAAATGTAAATGCGGATGTCGACGACACGACTCGACTCTTTTAGTGGAGAAGACAAGACCGGAAGACTGATTCCTCAACACGGAGATCAATGCCATTCCGCTTTGGGGACTAAAGATGCTGCTACTAAACACAATCTCTGCCACACTGGTAAATTGTATCGAATTGTGCTATGTTGGATTTGACTTCTCTTCGTAGTGAGCGATTCAAACGCGATAGCTCAGTCTCAATGCCGGATCAACGTCGATTTTGTAGGTAATGCTTCTTCTACTCTATTCCGCTCTTCTTCGTGCAATTCTCTTCCTCATTCTTCTTCTTCGTGATTCCTGGATCGCTTCTCAATATTGTTGATTGTTTTGGTTGTGAATCCCAGTGCGTAATTCTGAAGCAGATGACGATGTGCGATGAAGTTGTTGTTGTAGTGAATATGAATTCTTGTGTAGAATTGAAGCAGAGACGATGAAGGTTCTACGGTTCTGATGCTTTCTTGCAGGTCATTCGTTGGGGAAGATTGATGAAGGTCTTTGGAAGAAATGGAAGATGATGATTGGAGCTTATCGGTGATGATGATGTTACATAAAGCTAATGAATATGTGCGGCGTCGTGGCGGGAAGCTGAAGGAAAGTTGTGGTGTTGCTATGGATTAAGAGCAAGGAGTTTGAAAATAATAATGGTGATTCTGGGAGTTGAAGATTGAAGATGGAGGTGAAGAGATCGAGAGAAGGAGATTGAAGGTGATGGAAGATGATTGAAGGAGGTGATGCGAATTGAAGCAGTTGCTGTTATGGAAGTCTCTTCTGGTTTTGAAGATGCCGGTGTTGAATCGTTGAAGGTGGATTGAAGATTGAAGATGGAGATCAAAGGTGAATTGGAGAAGAATCGAGAGAGAGAGTCTAGAAGAAGTTAGTTCTGTTTTCTGTTAGAGTTAGTTAGAGGTGTGAAATTCTGTTATGAATTTTCTGGTGTGAATTTTGTTCGTGATGTTTAGGAGTTTTCAGTGAATTTGTACTGGTGTGTGATTTCTGTTGCGTGTCCACCTCCGCGTCGTATTTCCCGGCTATGCATATTTCTACTTTTTGCTGTTAAGAACCTTTCTACTGCATATTAACTTTCTGAAATTTCCTATGATCAGTTATTTTTCTGCTGCTATATCTTTTTCTGGGCAAAATCCCCGTTATCAACTTTTGTGAATTTGGATTGAATTTTCTGCTATGAAGTGGTTTTGCTTAACATATCAATGCCTATTCTTTTTTCTTCGAGGCTTTTGAATCGTCGGCATAGCACAAGAAACAATCACCTTCTTCTAAATTACCCATATGACTAACTGAATGAGAATAGCTCCATGTTGTGAACTGCCAATGATGCATATACTAGAACCTTTTCTGTTATAACCTTTTCCATTAGAAGCAGAGAAACCAACATGCATAAACTCTTTGAGTCTCTCAGAAAGATCAATGAGTGCAGCACCACCACGCAGTGATAATTTTCCCACCTTTCAAGTTAACCCCACGTGAACGAACATCAATAGAAGCAAAAGAAACAACACTGCTTAGATTAATATCAATGTGATTACCATCTATAAAATAGAAACCCCTTGTGATAGTGACTGGGCTAATTTGATTCTACGACTATCTATTTAGCTTGTTCCCTCGCACTCGTTTCATACCATAAGTAAGGGTTCTTTCAAGTATGATAGTATATTCCATGAAGAGGCCCTGAGTCTACTAATGACTGAACTGTAAAAATGGATTTGAATTGGTTAATGGTTATTGGATATTGGTTTGAATATGGATATTAGTTGGAAGTAATGAAGACAAACGGATATCGGGATTAATTAGACAAATGATTTGGACATGATTTAACGAATAGAATGGAGGTGGATAGAGAAAATGGTGAAAAGAAATGGTTTATGGACTTAGAAAAAGAATTTTAATTGGATTTGGAGTTGGTTTTAAAATATGGATATTAAATTTGGAAAATGGAAATGGATATTTGGAAATGAACAATGGATATGAAAATGGGTGGAGTTTAGCATGAGAATTTGGATAAAAAAATGGATAAGAAAAACGGTTTAGCAAATGGATATCCAAAACTAAAACCAATCCCAAACTCCTTTCACCAGCTTTGGAAAAAAACACACAGCTACTACTGAACAATTCGCAATTGGAGCCATGGCCATATGAATCGATTATCATATGCACCCGGAACCCACATTTCACATGAACTACCTGACGAGTTCCACACACAACAATGGGACCTTGAATATACACCGCCTGAGAAATAACCACTTTGAATGCACACTGATAATCTTCTGAATACGGAAATCTCAAACCAAAGGAAGATGCCTTGATCACATGTCCTTATGCAATATGCAATGCAATGCTAATGTTTTATTTTTCTATGCTTGAATGCAATGCAATGAAATGAAAGCTCATGCTAAATGATATGAAGAAATGAGAGGGCAAATTTTGGGGTATGACACAATTGTAAAAGGAGTATTTTCTCACATCGAGGAATTACTCCCTCATTAGTTTTTAGGCATGTAATCTGTGTAACTGTTTGGATCAACAATCTTGCCATCATTTTATCGAAGTTATTTCCAGTTCCGTTTACTTCAAGTCTCTATTTATTTTCTCGTATTTACAGGTTCTTTATTTTATCGCTTTATTATTATTATTATTATTGCATTTCATAATTGTTTAAGCATGCTGTCATTGATTATATTTACCATGTTTATGTCGTTTTCATTTAATTCCATGTTCGGCTAAATAGTTTAGAGTCCAGTATATGAGGACCGTCGTTCCGACGGGACTCGGTAATGAAATAGGCGTTAACTTGTAATAAATTCTGTTTTGGTCTTTGTTTCCAAGTTTAATTTAAATAGCTTTGTCACGAGAGTGAGAGGTTATTTAACACTGTTTTGTCACGAGAGTGAGAAGCAAGTAAAGGTTAGATCCGGCACTGCGAGAGCGTGGGGGTCAAATCGGATAGTGAAAACTAGACATTGATCCTAAAAACAGCGAGAGCGCTTTAGGTATCGATTAGGATCTAATTGATTTTCAAAATATGTTTTCTAATTAAAATGGGCGAGCGAGAGCAAAATCCTATGGTTAGGAGATGTGGCTTTAGTCAATAACGCGAGAGTGTGAGGCAGAGTCTTTAGATCAATATTTTCTACGGAACGTAAGTAAATTAATGCCAACCAATTACAGAGCGCCTGAGGTACACAGAATCCACATTTCGGTCTCTCTTTTCTGTTATATTTTCTTAGTCTTATTTTAGTTTTAGTCTTAGTTTCCCTTTTTTTAATATCATTAGCCTTAGCTTTACAAAGCGACGATAGATTACAGTAGGTTGACATTGGTCTCTGTGGGTTCGACAATCTTTTATATTACTTCGATATCTCTGTGTACTTGCGGACGCATCATATATCTGAAGAAATAGAGTCGTTGAAGCATCCCCAATGGCTATAGTCAGATCAAATCTTCTAGTACATCTTCTTTTCCAATAAAGTAGGTGTTGGAACTCGTAGCCAAGGAATTATCAATTAAACAAGGTCTTTGTCTAGAGAACTCTTCAGTGAAACAAGTACAACACAATATTTTGAAGATAATGTCAACTATTCTCGAGTCCCGTGATTTCTGAACTTGAGTTGACATTACTCAGTTTCAGAGGAAGAGTTTAGCACACTTCTGATTCTGAAATCTACTAGTGATATCTTTCTGATTAGACTCTTTCACAAGCACTCAACAAGAATCGAACCAAGGCTTCTTCTATGACAGAACTTGTTTCATCAAGTAAATATAATTATATACACAAGAACCAACTAGTTAGAAATCCTAATTGTTTTTAAAATACTTTGTTATCATCAAAATCTTAGAGGATACGTGGTATGAACCAAATTTGTCTCAACAGTTATACGTTCTATTCTAGACAAGACCCCCTATGAACTACTTAGACGTAGAAAACCTAATGTTTCTCACTTACATGTATTTGGATGTAAATGTTATATTTTGAATATTGGTAAGGACAATCTTTGTAAATCCAATGCAAAAGCCGATTAGGGTATCTTCCTTTGATACTCACAATCTAGTAAAGCGTATAGGGTTTATAACAAGAGATTACTTATAGTTGAGGAGTCCGTACATGTTATGTTTAATGAGTCCTACCTAAAAGATGTTAGGAAAGGTGTTGTTTTTCATGATGTAGGTGTCTCTTCTCAAGAAATTCTCAATGGAACCGAAAAAGGAATTGATCAACCTAAAGCGGTAGATAATGAGAAGAAATAAAATGACGATCATTAAGAAAAGAAGGTCGAAAGTCCAGCTGCAACGGAAGATCTACCTTTGACTTGGAAGACATCAAAGGATCACCTTATTGAAAACATACTTGGGGATATCACAAAAGGTGTGACAACGCGCTCTAAGATAAGTAATTTCTATTAACATTTTGCTTTCATTTCTCAAGTAGAACCTAAAAATGCTAAAAATGCATTCCTTGATGAGAATTGGCTTATGGATATGCAAGATGAACTAAACCAAGTTAAAAGAAATGATGTTTGGGACATTGTTCCTCGTCCTAAAAATCATCAAGTAATTGGCACCCGATGGGTTTTTAGGAACAAGCTTGACGAAAACGGGGAGATAACCTGCAATAAAGCCCGACTAGTTGCTCAAGGGTATAACCAAGAGGATGGCATCGATTATGAGGAGACTTGTGCTCCTGTTGCTCGCCTTGAGGATATACGCCTTCTTTTAGCCTATGCCTGCACTAAAAATTTCAAATTATTTCAAATGGACGTGAAAAGTGTGTTTCTAAATGGCTATATTAATGAAGAAGTGTATGTAGCTCAACCCCCCGGTTTTGAAAGTCACGAGTATCCAAATTATGCGTACAAGCTCAAAAGAGCTTTGTATGGTCTCATACAAGCTCCTCGGGCTTGGTATGAGAGATTAAGTAAAATTCTAATTGATCAAGGATACTCAAGGGGTAAAGTAGATATTACATTATTTATTACGCGTTAAGGGAAGCACACTCTTCTAGTTCAGGTTTATGTAGATGACATTATTTTTGGATCAACTAATATGCAACTTGTAGAAGAGTTCTCAAAGCTTATGCAGGGAGAGTTTAAAATGAGCCTTATGGGGGAGTTGAATTACTTCTTTGGTATTCAAATCAAACAAAGGAATGAAGGCACATTTGTATGTCAAACTAAATATTGCAAAGACTTACTAAAGAGATTTGACACGGATGATGCAAAGTCTATTGATACTTCGTTGGCTACAAATGGTAACCTTGAAAGGGATGAAAAGGGTAAGGATGTAGATGTAAAGAAATGTAGAGGTATGATTGGCCCTCTTCTATATCTTACTGCATCTAGGTCTGATATCATGTTTAGCGTGTGTATGTGTGCCCGTTATCAATCGGCTCCTAAGGAATTCCACTTGAAAGTAGTAAACGTATTCTTAGGTATTTTCATGGTACTTGTCAATACGGACTGTGGTATTCTAAGAGAAGCGATTGTAATTTGGTTGGTTATACCGATTCCGATTTTTCCGGTTGCAAATCGGATAAGAAAAGTACTGATGGAACGTGCCTCATGTTTTCAAATTCCTTAGTAAGTTGGCATAGAAAGTAACACATTTCTATTGCTTTGTCAACCGCCGAGGCGGAATATGTTGCGGTCGGTAGTTATTGTGTCCAAATCTTGTGTCTTAAGCAACAATTACTTGATTTTGATATAAAATTGCAATGTATTCCTATTATGTGCGACAACACTAGTTCTATCAACTTAACCAAGAATCTGGTGTTACATTCTCGCACTAAGCATATTGAGATTCATCACCATTTCCTACGTGACCATGTTGAAAAAAAGGATGTCGTATTTGAGAATGTTGATACTAAACATCAACTTGCTGACATTTTAACAAAACCTCTTGCGACCGAGCCATTTTTCAACATTCGAAGGGAATTGTGGATACTTGATATCTCAAATCTTGCCTAAGTATGAATTGTGCATGCACTTTATATATTATTTCTCTAACTTGTATTGGAAGTTATATGACCTAAGAGTGCATCCTTCATCAATTCATTAGCGAGGTACCATCGTTCCATTTCTCTCTTCTTTTATAAGTCCTTTAATAGTTGCAAGTTGCTTGTATTCAAAATAATGACTACTCTTGATGCTTGAAATAGTTCATGATTATTCACTTCCAAAAATTTCTATTGATGTATGTCAATTATATGCTTATAGTGATGTTGTGCTATTCCATCGACATGCTTGAAATATTCTTGGTGCATTTGGGTTGTTATATATTTGTACATGAACCTTGATTGATCACATTATGATGTTAATAAGATTCTTGTTGTGTGTGTCATTGTATTGCTACATCTTTGTTTTTGGTTTGAGTGGTGATAAACTTGTATCACCTTGCTAGAGCACATGCATGTGCAACATTTCGGGAGCACCAAAGGCATATGCAATGTAATCGGGTCGCTTTTATAGCAACCTCAAGAGTTTTGATGACATTGTTTCTTTCATGTTCTTGTCTGTTATGTTTATTGAGCTTTAATAAGCTACAATTGTGTATATTGTTACTTTGTTTGCTCGTATTTAAGTTTAAAGCATTCTATTTCAATGTGAATGTCACTCTACGTGAGTGTTATCATGTTGATTGTCTTGTCTTTACAATTACCTCCGCGTAGTATTTTGGTTTGTATGTGATTAAAGATACTTCTCCTGGTTCGCTTGTTCTCTTTTTGATGTTTTCAAAGGGGGATAAGTAATGTACAAGACGAAGTTTGATGAACATATTCAGGGGAAGTCTTCATGAAGACAACAACGTCGTGAAACACATCGTATCATGTTTTGCCATCATAAAAAAGGGGAAGTATGTAGGTGTACTTTTGGATATTGAATGATATCAAAACTAGGATAATGTAGCGTTATGTATATTGGATGGTATCCTCCCATTATAGATGAACATTTTAGTATTAGGAAGCATTAAAATGATTTGGAAAAATATTTTACATTCTACATGCATTGAAAACTTAGTTTTTGTGAAAAATGCATTGAAAAACAAGTTTTTGGGTGGTCAACACATTTCAGGCCGACACATGCGTAAACAAGTCGACCTATAGAAGTTTCAACTTCAGTATAGGTCAACACATGGTTATTTCAGGTCGGCTCCCACGGATCAATATTAAAGCTTGTAGCCACCGTCTACAGGTCGCCTCACTTAAGTTGACACATGGTCGGCACAAGACCTTCACAGGCCGACCTGAGACCTTCATAGGCTGATCTGAATACCTTCGTAGGTCGACCTATTGCTTTCATAGACCGACACATACGATGCCCATTTTCAAAAATTTCAAATTTACTCCACTCAATTGCATTCCTTTTGCTCATTTTCTCCCATACCTATATATACTCATACATGCATCATATTCTAGTAAGGTACTAGTGTAAGACCTAAACGAAACCAAAATTACAAAGCATTCCATCATCTTAAACCTCTCTTCTGTGCATACACACAATCAAACTGTACATAATCATTTTTTGATTGGGTGATCATCTAGATTATGGTTGATAACGATTGGTGTAACCGAGAATATTGGATTAGGATCTTTGTGTATTTCAAATAAGAAAACAAAGATGGGATTTTCCTTCAATATCATTGTAATTTGAAGGTTTTGGACAAAATCATGCAAACACGGATTCGACCAATTGAAGGCCTTTGGACAAGATGGATCCTTGCAAGGGAGTAGCGCGAGACAGTGAATCGTGTTCGTGAATCTTGAGTTCAACAAGTGCGTACTAGGAATTAATCTGACCGAGTGAAAACATTGAAGACGAGGAGGTCTTGCAAGTAAGTAGTCAAGAACTGGTGGATTGTAGCAGCATTGTTGGTGACTTGATCAAGCCTTGATCAAGGGTTTGGAGGTGGTAGAATCAACAACAAACCATAAGGTTTGTGGGGTTTGAGTTTTTCATTTCTTGTATAAACATTTTTGCAAAGATAAGGTTAATTGTAAGTATCTCAATTCGATTTTGAATTGAGGACAAACGTACCCATAGTGAGGCCGATTGGGAAACTGTCTAAATAAATCTTTATGTATCTCTTTCTCTCTCTCTCTCTCTCTCTATATATATATATATATATATATATATATATATATATATATATGTCTTTAATTATTGTTCTTGCAAATTATTGAATTCATTGTTGTTTTGATCGATTCGATTGGAAATTGTTTTTCAATTATTTTTTCATAGTGTTGTTGTTAAAATAATCATAATCACTTTGATTGTAATTGGATTTTAACATCAACAAAACAAATTGAATTTTCAAACATTATCGATCGCCCACAAAGTGTTCGATAAATTGTCTTTGAGTATTTTAATTGATTTTTGTTCATTGGAAAAAACATTTACGCATAGCTTAGCATTTAATTGATTAGTGAATTAATTGTTGTTGAGCAATTTGTGTTCGTTATCATCCAATTGGTTTACGTTACGCATATCCGAGTTTGTCGATAATAGTTAAACGATTCGATTCGGGTTGTTTCTGTTGTGCCATAAAACTTTTGAAAACTATTTGGTCAAAATTTTATTTTTAAATTTGAGATCTATTCACCCCCCTCTATATCGAAACATATCGTCTAACCAGAGCCATTTGAGTTGTGAGCCACATATAACTCTTTCATTGATAAATCCTCCCTAGCACGGGATCTGGAGAATTGAATTAAGTGTTCTCCTCAATGAATTACATTTGTGTTTTGCACATCAATGTTGGATTTCTAAGAGATTCTTTCATGATTTCCGTTCTCTCAAGCCTGGCCAATATTGATAAAAACTTTTAAATATCATTAGTTATCTTATTTTCATTTACAATATAAATCTTCTTGGTGGGCCTTTTGTTGCTTCTTGTACTAAAAGAATATTATTCATGTTCAATCTTCTGCATTTGCCTACATTGTAACTTGTCATTTTGCATTGATGGCAAAAATCTAGAAGATTTTTGTATAGAATTTCCACAAAGAATGCAGAGTTGTTCCGTTAATACATAAATTTTATCCCTAATCAAAGAGAAGTTGAAAAATATGGTGATTATTATGATCGATAGCGTACATAATATCATGAAGTAATGTTTGGGAAGATGTGGATATGCCCAGATTATCTGGAAAAGCACCTAAGAAATCATCATAAGCATCATGAAAATTACCACCAGAGGTTGACAACCTTGGATTTCTTTTCGTTGATCCATTTGCATTAGATTTCATCCAATGAGGCCTAGGAAAATTCAATTTAATTTGAATAACACGATGAGGGAATGCCATATGAACTTGGTCTAATTAACCTCAATTTGATTTCCACTAAAGCGATTATAAGCATCCTTAAAGTGAGGTACCGTTACTTTAGCCATTTCAAATGATATTGTCTTCAATTGAATCATAGAGAGAGGGAGGGCTAAACGCATACCTTCAGTTATTTGTGGCGCAATAGTGGTTAGACTATATAGGATATTTCAAGAGTTATCATACCAAAGTCACATGTCCCAACCATTGCCAATGTTCCAACTTATCCGATG
Organism: Lathyrus tuberosus; assembly: GCA_022829125.1. Classification (NCBI taxonomy): domain Eukaryota; kingdom Viridiplantae; phylum Streptophyta; class Magnoliopsida; order Fabales; family Fabaceae; genus Lathyrus; species Lathyrus tuberosus. Next base: position 3,474,671 of record JALAZF010000549.1, on the reverse strand, counting down.
TTCAAAGATTGGCAAGGAATGATTAATTCCAAGCTAGATATAAGAGGATATAAGATGTAGTTACTAACTTTCTAGTGTTCCAAGAGGTAGTTACTAAATTTCTAGTGTCTATACTACTTGTACACATAAAGGTATACCTAACTTATTGAGGAGAACAATTGGTCATTTATATATTCCAAGGCTATATCACTGATTTCAGTAGTTAAATTCTTCCCATCATGGATATAAGATATCCCTTACAAGTAGTAAGTTTAGCAACAACCTTTCTTGCTATGGTTTAAAGATGAAATTCTAGGGCTGCCTTTGAAAATTGGGACACAAATAATAAAATAGTGTCTTCCAACTAAAAACTCCATAATTGAAGTTATTTTCAAGAGTATGTTTCTAGAAATAGTGGGTATAGTTAGAGAAATAGAAAGACACTATAGATTTATACAGTTTCACTTAATCACTTGAGTTATTTCGGTTCTTAAGAATTCTTTTTAACAGTTTCCACTATCTTTAGAGTTTTTAATAGGATAAGCCCACGAACCTCCTTTTACAAAGATTTTAAATTTAATGACTAACTCCCAACCAAAACAATGAGTGGAGCTTTGACTAGCTATCCTCCAAACCGAGATGAAGTTTAATACGGTCTATCCTCCGAACCGAGATATTTTACATGAGATGATCTCGAACCGAAATGAGATTTTACACAACTTAATCTCAGGCCAACTTAGATTTTACACCAGGCTGAGATTGAGATCCTTTATGGAGATTTTGATGGTTTATCTTCATGAATCAAATGAGAGATTTTTACAACAGGCGAAACTCACGCACCAAACAGAGACTTTCTAAGAAAATTCCCAAATCGGACAAGAGCTTTTATTAGTTTAGCTCATAATCAAACAACTTCATACAAAATATATTTTACTCAAGAGTTACTAAACTCTTGGATAAATAATAAATAAGTCATTTACTCAGAACAAAATATCCTCACTTAATTACAAGAACACTCTCAATGCATTAAGGCAAATTCAAGTTAGAAAACAAGAGATTCATATAAAAATGAGAGAGAACTAGAAAGCAGGATCAAAGACAGTTTTCTGAGTGATTTAAAATGATAGAGAAACTCTCTATTTGTAGGCCAAAAGTTGGTTTAAATTTGGAAGCAATCCATGGGCGAAATAACTCTCATAATTGATTATGCTAATCGATTATTACATATGAACAATCGATTGTTCAAGTCACAATGGAAGGTTTTTATATTTAGTTGTTTCCAATCATTAAGAGGTTGTCCTAATCGATTGTAGTTGTTACAAAGTGAAAATAATTGATTATAACACTAGGGCTAATCGATTATATAGTTGAAAAAAGCTTCTGATGGATCAGTTAATTCCCTAATTGTCTAACTAAGTCTTAAACACATTTTCAAGTGGTTTTAACAAATTAAGAGAGACTTCTCAAAGGTTATAAGTGTGTGTGTGTGTGTGCGTGTGTGTGTGTGTGTGTGTACGTGTGTGTGTGTGTGTGTGTGTGTGTGTGTGTGTGTGTGTGTGTGTGTGTGTATGTGTGAGTGTGTGTGCACCCGCCCGCACAATTGTGTTTGAATTTTCCTTAGTAATTTCAAAAGTATCATTGTACGTTTACAAGACATTGATCACTCAGATGGACACGACAAAAAGAAATTTTACACTTCCTATCTTTCACAACTCTGAAGCTTCAAGTATTGACATCATTACCTTTGACTTTAGTATTACAGGAGAACTTTGAATCTTTAGTTTGATGAGGCTGGAGATGTCTTCAAGTTGATTACCAACATTAGAGATTTGATAGACCAAACCACCGGAGAACCTCTTAACATAAGTCTTCACTTGAACATTATGGGATAATAAAGTTGATTTCAAAGAGATGACTTGATCTTCAAGAGTATCTTCAAAAGGACAGCTTAATAAAATATTTGAGAGCATCTTTGCCACTTGAGCTATCTTTAAGAGACAAGGAATTCCCAAGATATCGTTGGATATCAGGTTTTTTCATCACCAAAACCAAACACTTGATTGCAACTTTGGTATCAACAAATTTAACCACCTTGGATCACTTTGACAATACCTACAAACACGTAGATTCACATTCTCCCCCCTTTTTATGATGACAATGCATATTTCAAGAATGTGGTAAAAGATAAAACACAGAGATAAAGTTTAGAGTGGTTAAATTCTCCCTTACATTAGTAAAGAGTCTATACTCCCTCTAAGGCTATACTTCTCCCCCTTTAACATAATAAAAAAAGTGAAAAAAAGGATGTGAGGAAAGAATGATAAGCACGCAAGCATATAATTTATATAGATCAAACATGATTTATTAGAAAAAGAGAAAACATTACATTAATTTAACATAACGAGTACAAGGGAAACAACATGGAAGGGAATTAAGAAAATAAAAAATAACAATAACTATAGCTGGTAACAAGCGAACAAGCAAAAAACTAATCAGTCCCCTCATCATCATAACTGAACATGCCCAAAGAAGACGTAAATTCAATTCCAGTTTCGGCGAGCTTGTGCGTTTTGTGACGAACTATTGAATATGTCCTTATCTACATCCCCCTTTGATCTTTTTTTATTTTGAAGAAGGAATTGGTGGTTCTGAAGAATGGTAAAAAGGGGGGCATCGATAGAAATGGTTTGAGGAATTTAATAATCAAAATCCTCCAGAGTTAAATTTTTTATTTTCTGAGGTTGGTGTTGAAACAGTATTTCGGGGGGTGTTTTTATCGTATTCGCAGGGATTGTGCGATATTTTGATGCTTGCCGTTCAATAGTCGAAACGTTTTAAGTAATCGGTTTTCAAATTGTTCTTTTGGTTTTGTAACATCAAATTTTGGTAGCAAAGAAGTAAACTATATCAAAGATGTTGTAGTTTTTATAAAAGCATGTCAAGATTAAATTTCGCTAATCCTTTTCATACATAGCCGATTAATCAAGCATATGAACTTAGTTCCGACCAATATAATCATGTATCCTCGCGAATAAGTTTATGTCTAAAGCAAATTTGTGAGTGTCGTTGTTTAGACCGTTAGATGATGTCTCACGCTAACAATCGAAACAATAACCGCTAAGATCAATACAAAGCAAATAATGAATCCCAAATCTATGTCTAGAGTTTGGTTTTTAAGAGATGAAAATATTAGGTCGTGATTTGGAAAATCTATGTCTAGAGTGATTCAAACCACAAATACATCATTAAGAACAAATAACTTCATCTATATTAATCATAAACCTTGTTCATATACAAAAGATCAAAAGAAATACATATGTCCAAGATCAACTACATCGAACCTTAACACAAGAAGTGCTTAGCTACTCATTTTCATGGTAGCTTTGATGACAAGTTTCAAGAGGAGATGAAAGAACATCCGAGTCGATTAATCGATATTGGATGTGACTTCAGCTTCTCTATGTGAAAATTCACTCTTGGATGATCAATGTTCAGTAAAATATGTTTTGGTGTGAAAATATCAAGTTTTTTTCCCAAGAAAACTAAAAAATCTATTTATAACACACTCGTGTTCTGATGCATTCGCCTAGCGAATGATCCCTTCGCCCAGCGAATGAAGAAAAATGGCACTTTAAGTGCCTCTGAAAGCTTAAACCGCCCTTGGCTGTCATCGTGGGTTCGCTAAGTGAACGTTTCATTCGCAAAGCGAACCATTCGCCAAAACATTCGCAAAGAGAATTTTGGTTCCTTTATCCACTGCCTCAACCAAGAGTCCTTTGCCAGGTCCTTCGCATAACGAGTGAAGCAGCGAACACTCGTTGGTTGTTCGCAAAGTGAATTTTACTCCCTTTTCCCACTGTCTCATTCTGGAGCTCTTCGCTGGGAGCTTCGCACCGTTCGCCAAGCGAACGTTCGCTGGTGAATTCGCCAGGATTCATAAAGCGAACCTGCTATTGTGTTCCTCTTTCTTTGACAGCTTGCATTATCTTTTTGTGTCTTAATTTCTTGACCATTTAGTGCCTTTTTCACCACAATAGCACACATATTACAAGCACCAAAGGTGTATTACAATGTTTAAAGAACAACAACAAATCACCAATAAAATCCACAATTAAAACATGAAAGTAGTGAAAAATGCCAAATATTGAATACACACATATAACATATTTGACATCTAACAACTCTCCCCAACTAAGTCTTTGTTTATCCTCAAGCAAAGTATGCCTCTCATTAAAAATAAGAGGATTTGCTCAAGCATTTGACTCAACCAAGACAAGATAAACGGCTCAAATAAACAACAATTGCCACAAGGCAACAATTACACAATCCTAGAATCGACAATGTAAAAGAACTTGACTCTTAAACAACTTTCAGACGAGTTTCCAGAGACAACTAAATCATCATGCACATGTCATTCTAACACTCCTCTTCGAAAAAGGATTGAAGGAAAACGCGCCTGCAAGCACGGGACAAATTCACTCAAATGACAAATAATGCAAATAATAAGCAATTCATACAATATCTAAATGATCACAAAAGAAATCATGGAAGCAAAAGATCACTAAGGGCTTTAAGGTTATAGCTTGGTCGGGTTAACAATAAAGGGACATTTCTAAAGGCCATTGAATCGAAATTGCCGATGCAAAAGAACATTCACTCAACAAGGTATTCGCAACATCTCAACTTCATTCACCAATTTTCTTCCTTTATCACACCTTCTCAAGCTTCCTCGCACAATTATTGGACCTATTTTTTTCTCATTCAAGCAAGCATTCTTTTCCTATTTTATATACAAATATTCACATACTCTTTTCTTTTCATGCTTGCTTAAATGTTTTCAAAATTTTGAGTAATTCACCAATCTTCTTTTTCATTCTCCCCAATTTATTTTCGACTAAACCTTAAGTGAATGTTAGCAAGGAACTCAATTAAAACAAAAGTTCCAAGGTTAAAGAAGAATTTTTTTTTAGAAACTCTCAAAAATTCAATGATGAACTTGATTTTCAAAATATGTACAACACAAAGTTCATCACTAAAAGAGATCTAACTAATTTAGGCGCAAAGGGGTTAACGAATTCTCGCTACTCACGGGTAAATTACTGTTTGGACATGGTAGTGCTCAATATCAACAAGTGCCTTGATCATTTCTTAGACTTCCACAAAATCACACAAATCACAAGATACAACATGAATTAAAAGTATAAAACAAAATTTATCATCAATCCAAAGCATATAGTATAACCTGGAGGTTTCTCACTTTTGTGATTTTTGGACCTAAATGACACAAGCACTCAAATAGAGTTGTAACAAGAAACAACATTTTCATTTGTACAAAGACAACAAAGTTCTAATACATTCTAAATTCTAGAACTAGGTAACTATGTACCTTGCCACAACATCATGCTTAAAGTTCTATCATAGCCATCCAATCTTGGAGGAATCTTCTTTGATGCATAATCGCACCAACCTAAGTTTCTTCCACAAAACATCCACAAGTTGGAAATATTAACTTCCACAAGCATACCAACATAAAACAATAAAAAGCATATTAACATAAAGCAATAAAAAGCATATTAACAATTTAAGTGTTGAGCATTCGTAAACTGAAGAACTCAACATTTAATGCAATAATTAAAACCAAAATATTAGTAAAAGTACAAACAGAAATTTTTTACTGAAAAACAACTAATATTACTAATAATACTAATAAAAATGTACTGGTGTGAACACACCTACAAAGTCAAAAGTACCACCAAAGGGTACAAGTACATCCAACTATCCAAAATAATCCACAAAGTGGATACAGTGCATCAATACAAACTAAAATAAAAACAGAATACAAGAAAAACTTCACTTTGATGCTCAAAGGAAGCACAAACTCATCACAACAAAAATCAGTCCTCATCGGATCCCTCGATCTCCTCGCCCTCTGAACCATCGACAGAGCCAGCCACCTCATCATCATCATTATCAGCCTCAACATCAACACCTTCCTCATTAGCATCATCATCAGCTGCATCCTCACCCCCTCCGAGAACTGGCCTGGCCTCAGGCCAACCAGCATGTGTAAGGAACTGCTCCCTAAACATCAAAGAATGCTCACCGGCAGGATCGCAAATCTGCAACTGAAGAACCTGCATGGAATCATGTAAGTCAGTCATAGCACGTTGAGAAGCCGTCATCCAATCCCAGTTGTACTGGCATATTTCCCGCTGATAAAGATAAAAAGCATGTGACCCCGAACCAGTAGTATCACCACCCCCTGTGCTAGCATCAGTACCAGCACCAGATGTCTCTCCCCTTACCCCCTTGGGCTTACAAAACTTGTCCACGTACCGACCATTAATGGCAGAAGGAATAGTGACCTGACGGCGTGCGGGTACATTAACCCCAGGATGTGCACACAATGTCATTATGAGACAAGGGAAAGCAAGTGGGGCATTCGCCCAAGAAGCAACACCTCCAAGACCACTTAGAACAATGGCCTTAATCTCATCAGCAATGATACGGGCCACGTCGATCTGCACATTCGTAAGAAAGCTATTGACAAGGTGGGCGAGTGGTATAGGGATGGTGGAAGAATGTGACTTTGGCTTGATATTGGTAATCACAAAAAGTAGAATGAGTTGAGCCAAACGTTGCATATCTGTCTGCCGGTATCTAATAGCAACCCCGGATGGGTTCAGTTCTACCTCTTTTCCCGGACGTAGCAGATCACTGGTTATTCGTGGGATATCCCGGTGAAGATGAAGGTCTCTATGGTATACATCCAACTAGCTGCCTACCAATGGCAAAGGGTCTCCAAGAACGATATTTATTGTTCTCCGGTCAAATCTCACCAAAGTCCCCCTAACTAGAGATGTCCAACTAAAAAGCTCCCCATCATCGGGAAGTGCGTTGGCATAGAATTCATGGACAACCTCAGCGTTGTAGCCATCAAGAAGAGTCATCAAGCGATCCCACCCTTTTTGTTCCAAAAGTACAGCCACCGTTTGATAACTCCCACGGTCGCTCAAATTAAACCTCTTTTCGGCCAAAATTGTTCTCCTCTCCAAAGTATCATACCTCGCAGCATGCTTGGCTCCTTTAAACCTATCGTTATCAAACCTTATTGGTACTTGTCACGAAGTTGTGGCCTTTATCTTCTTTGCAGGGTTGACTTTAGGCCCCATCTGCACATAACAACCAATAAACACAACAAGTAGGAACACAACACATTAGTAATTAGACCCAAAACAGAATCCTAACTCAATCATCATAAAACAAAATTTAATCTTGTTTTGTTCGCTCCAGGGATCGCAAAGCGAAGGCTAGCGAACATTCGCCCCAGATTCGCAAAGCGAAGTCTAGCAAATGCTCGCCCAGGTTCGCAAGGCGAACACGGCAGCGAACCCACGAAAATGCAGAAAAACAATATCAGATCACAATCCAACAACAGACTTACTTCACTACATAGCCCTATTCATAATGCTTGATTAATTTAAAACTTGCAGCAACATGGAGCATTATGAACAGAAGTAATTGAAACTTTGAAAACCTAAGTAATTTGTCTCTAAAAGTTCAATCCAAGTCCTAACCTAATGTCTAACAGAGATAAAAATTGAGAAGTTAAAACCTGAACTTGCAATATTGATGAAATTTGGTTAGAGCAGAGAACAATTCTTGAAACAATGCGTTCTTGAGAGAGAGAGAGTTTTGAAAAAGTTTGGAGATGTAAAGTGAGTGTTCAAGGAAACTAGGGTTTCCCTCTCAATTTGGTCAGACAAGGAATGGGTCATGGGCCCATGTAACTGGCCCATTCAAAAATAAAATAAACACCCTTTTTTACTGAGGTGGCAGAAAACATACATCCCCTGTCTCGCTGGGTTCGCAAAGCGAAGGAGCCAGCGAATGCTCACCTTAGGTTCGCAAAGCGAACACCAGCGAACATGACAGGTTTTTCAAAAGTTTTTCTAGCAATGCCACTTCTTTAAATACTTCAAAACATCTAAAATCCTTATAATAGTAAATAAAGCAATAAATACTTACAATGTTGGGGTGCCTCCCAACAAGCTCTTGTTTAATGTCGGCTAAGCTCGACTGTCCAATGCAACCTCAAGGATCGCAAAACGGCACAACGGAGGGATTTCGCTCAAAATCACCACCGAGATAAATCTTTAACCTTTGACCATTAACAGTCCAACTCTCTTATAACTTTGTGTCTTCAATGATTATTGGCCCATAATGTTTAATCTCACGAATTCGGAATAGACCAGACCACTTAGATTTCAATTTACCAGGGAACAATTTTAATCGAGAATTGAAAAGTAGGACCAGCTGCCCTACTTCAAACTGTTTGGTCACTATTTTCTTGTCATGGTAAGTTTTGACTCGATCTTTGTAAAGCTTATTGGAATCATACGCTTGGAGGCGCAATTCATCCAATTCATGTAATTGCATTTTTCTTCTGTCTCCGCTTAAAGTTGGATCAAAATTCAGAAATTTCAAGGCCCAAAATGCCTTATTTTCCAACTCTACCAATAGATGACAATTCTTACCATAGACCAATTTAAAAAGTGTGAGACCAATCAGAGCTTTAAAAGCGGTTCGATAGGCCCACAAAGCATCATTTAGCTTATTTGACCAATCCTTCCTTGAGGATGACACCGTTTTTTCCAAAATTCTTTTAATTTCCCGGTTTGATACCTCCCTTGCCCATTGGCCTGAGGATGATATGGTGTTGCAACTTTTTGCTTAACACCATATTGCTCCAAGGCTTTTTCAAGCTGAGTGTTGCAAAAGTGGGATCCTCCGTCACTTATCAACACCCGCGGAGTACCAAATCGAGTAAAAATGTTTCTTTTAAAAAAATTTATCACAGTTTTTCCGTCAGCCTTAGCACATGCTATTGCTACTACCTATTTGGAAACCTAATCAACTGCGACCAAAATATACTCATTGGAAAACGATGATGGAAAAGGTCCAATAAAGTCAATTCCCCAACAATCAAACACTTCAATTTCCAACATATTTTGTAAAGGCATTTCATGCCGCTTTGAAATTCCACCACTCCTTTGACACTTGTCACAACTTTGCGCATGCGCATGTGCATCTTTGAATAAAGAAGGCCAATAAAAGCCCGATTGAAGGACTTTCGTTGCCGTTCTTAATCCGTTAAAATTTCCTCCATACAGAGAGTTGTGACAATGCCAAAGTATGTTAGTGGCTTCATCAATTGACATACATCTTCTCAAAAAGTTATCGACACCAAGCTTAAACAAATATGGTTCATCCCAAACAAAAGACTTGGCGTCCGACAAAAATTTCTTTTTATGATGGTGAGTTAGACCATCCGGTATTAATCCGACGGCTTTGTGATTAACCATGTCGGCGAACCATGGTCTAACTTCCACCATATACAATTTTTCGTCCGGAAATTCCTCTTTGACCTCTAATTCCTTTTTGGACACTTCAACATTTACAAGGCGGGATAAGTGATCCGCCACCAAATTCTCAGATCCTTTCTTGTCATGAATTTCCAAATCGAATTCTTGTAACAAGAGGATCGAACGAATTAGCCTTTGTTTAGAATCGGGCTTGATGAGCAAATACTTAATCGTCGTGTGATCCGTGTAAACGACTACTCGCGACCCAATTAAATAAGACCGAATTTTTTCCAATGCATACACTATCGCAAGCAACTCTTTTTCATTTGTTGCATAGTTTATTTGAGTTTCATTTAAAACTTTGCTCGCATAGTGTATAGCATGAAAAAAAAATTGTTTTTCGTTGACCCAAAACTGCATCCACCGCATAATCGCTCGCATCACACATGAGTTCAAAATTTAATGTCCAATTAGGTCCGATGATTATGGGTGAGGTAGTCAAACTTTTCTTTAAAAAATTAAAAGCACACATGCAAGATTCATCAAAATCAAATGACTTATCTTTGTTGAGCAAATTGCTCAAAGGCTTTGCTATCTTCGCGAAATTCTTGACGAACCTCCGATAGAATCCCGCATGTCTGAGAAAACTTTGGATGCATTTGACATTAGTTGGAGGAGGAAAATTTTTAATCACTTCAATTTTTGCTTGATCAACCTCAAGACCTTTAGAGGAGACTTTGTGTCCAAGCACAATCCCCTCCGTTACCATAAAATTGCACTTCTCCCAGTTCAATACCAAATTTGTCTCAACACACCGTTCAAGAACGACCTCCAAATTTCTCAAACAAAGATCAAAAGACGCTCCGAAAACGGAGAAGTCGTCCATGAATACCTCCATAATTTTTTCAATAAGATCGGAGAAAATTGCTTGAACACAACGTTGAAACGTTGCTAGTGCGTTGCATAAACCAAACGACATCTTTCGGCAGGCAAAAATCCCAAAAGGACATGTGAATGCCGTCTTCTCATGGTCTTCTGGGTCAACCGAAATTGTAACCATCCAAAAAGCAATATAATTGTTGGCCCGACAATCTTTCTAACATTTGGTCCATAAACAGAAGTGGAAAATGGTCTTTTCTTGTAGCGGTGTTTAGCCTCCTATAATCTATACACATCCTCCAACCCGTCACCGTTCTTGTCAGGATTAACTCATTTTTTTCATTTCGGATTACGATCATTCCTCCATTCTTAGGCATAACTTGGACCGGAATTACCCAAGGACTATCGAAAATCGGGTAAATCATACTGGCATCCAAGAGCTTGACAACCTCTTTTCTTACTACTTCTTTCATCGTTGGATTCAAACGGCATTGCAGCGACCGGTTTGAAATCCTTTTTCATGAATATTCGATGCACACAATAAGAGGGACTTATTCTTGTTAGATCGGAAAGAGTCTATCCCATTGCTTCTTGATTCTTCTTCAAAACTTGAATTAACCGGTTTTCCTCATTGTCAGATAAAATGTTACTAATGATAACCAGTTTGTTACAACCGTCATCAAGGAACGCATATTTCAAATTAGAAGGCAACACCTTCAATTCAAGTTGATACTTCTCATCACTCACTTCTTTTTTTAACACCTCCTCTTCACATTCCTATGGTTGCAACTCCTCTAAAGATTCAAGTTCCTTTAAACACTCTTCAAGTGCTCTTTCTTCTTCATCGGAGAATACTTCAAAGGAATCATCAAGAGCTCTTTGCAAAGGAGACATTACATGAACTTGCTTTAAGACATCCATTATCGCTTCTTCCGTTGCGTGTATTCTAAATCAATCGCCTTTGTCCTTCTTACATTTCACGACCTCAAATAGATTGAAACAAACCTCCTCATCTTGGACTCTAACCTTCATAAGACCGTCGTCCAGATCAATTTCCATTCTAACAGTTTTTATAAACGGTCTTCCAAGAATCAATGGAGCGTCTTCATCTTCCTCCATTTCAATCACCACAAAGTTAATAGGAAATAAGAATTTGTCCACTTTAACCAATACATCTTCCGCTACACCGTGAGGATGGGTAGTGGATTTATCGGCAAGTTGCAATGTCATTTGAGTGGATGTCAATTCCATATGTCCCAATCATTTCACAATAGACAAAGGTATCAAATTGATACAAGAGCCTAAATCGATCAACCCGTTGCCCACATAGATATTTCCTATTGTAACCGGCAAGGTGACTCGTCCCGGATCACTTTCTTTCCTTGGGAGAGTACGTTGAATGATAGCGCTATAACTAGTATCCACCATGATAGTCTCTTGATCCATATACCTCTTCCTTTTTGTGAGAATATCCTTAATAAATTTTGCATATTTTGGCATTTGCTCCAAAGCCTCGAAAAATGGAACGTTTATTTGCAATTGTTTGAAAATATCCATAAACCGAGCAATGTGCCTCGCACTATCTTTCTTTGAAGGAGCATGAGGATATGGCAAATGTTGGATCAGAATAGTGCTCAATGGTTCCTTCCCCTTTCTATTCTTTTTAAAATTTTCTTCTTTCTTTCTTTTCTCTACTTCCTCACTTTTTCTCATTTCATTTTCAACTAAATCACCCTCAACATTTTTTTCTACTTCAATCTCATCATTATCTTTTTCTTTTTCAACTACTTCCTCCTCCTCAACTACAACATCACCTATACCCATGGCAATCTCTCTTCCACTTCTTGTTAGAATAGCCTTACAATGCACTTTTGAATTTGGTAGAGTATTTGCCGTAAAATTCCCTTTGTGTTGGTCGGCCAATTGTTTTGATAATTGTCCGACTTGCGTTTCAAGATTCTTTATGGCTGCATCAGTATTCTTCTAATTTGACATTGACATTTGCATAAATTGCGTGAGATTGTCTTCCATTTTTGTATTTCCAATGGGAACTTGTGGAGGTTGAGTGTAATTTTGGTATTGTTGACAATTCAAAGGCCCGGCTTCTTGCGGTCTCCACGGTTGTTGATAACCTTGATTACCTCTTTGTTGGTAACCTTGGTTGCCTTGTTGGTATGGTGGTCGAGGTTGGTATCCTTGATTTTTGTTTGCAGCATAATTTACCTCTTCCATAACCGGAGGACAATACCCGGTAAGATGATCTCCTCTACACAATTCACAACAAGCTACTAGCACACTCTTGCTTGAGGAGTCATGAATCTCCTTGAGTTGTTGAGGAAGTTTGGACATTTGTTTCGTTAACAACTCCACTTGTTGGGATAATAACTTGTTTTGAGAAAGTATAACATCATTGGTTCCCAACTCCAAAACTTCCGGAGTCCTTTGAGAAGGGCCACAGTTATGATTCCCCTGATGGTCATTTAAAGCCATCTTGTCAATTATGGCAATGGCTTCTTCGGAATTTTTGCTCATTAAGGATCCACCCACGGTGGCATCCAACAATGCTTTCTGCACTAATTGAAGACCATTCCGAAAAATATGAATTTGAGAAAGCTCATCGAAACCATGCCCTTTACATTTTCTCAACATAGATTTAAATCTCTCCCACGCTTCGTTGAGAGATTCGTTTCCACCTTGAGTGAAAATGGCTATTACGGTCTTTACCTCCATGAAACGAGTGTGTGGAAAAAATCGTTCCAAAAAATTTTCTCAAGTACATTCCAGTCCGTCATGATTGTCGTAGATTGATCAAGATACCATTCCTTGGCCTTCCCAGTGAGGGAATACAGGAATAATCTCTTAAACAGTGATTACTCTTCATCTTCGGGTGCACCAGTTGCTTCCGCAATCTCATAGAACTTTGTCAGGTATGTATAAGGATCCTCATGATCCATACCAGTAAAAGGACTCTGATATAGAAGCGAGAGAATACCAGTCTTCATTTTTGAATGCCGACCATTCTGAGCATTGCGTGCAAATTGTGCATTATGTCTCGGACTATTTGTACAAGGTCTAGAAGCAGATGGTGGCGGTGGTGGTGGGTCAGTCATGATGGGCGGTAACAGTGGTATTTGCGTCGAAGTTGAACTTCCGTCTTGCTCTCTTCATTCTTTGGCAAGTTGCCTCCTCCGCTTGTTCTGCTATTGAATTTACGAGCGGTTCTTTCAATCTCGGGATCGAACAGAAGTTGGTCCGCAGGTAACTTCCCTCGCATAAACCGAAGTCTGCACACTAAACCAAACAAATCAACAAGCTCAAGAAAAAGTTAACAAGCTTAAAACAAAACAACTATTGCAATGCTTGCAATATCAAACAACAATCCCCGACAATGGCGCCATTTTGTTGAAACAGTATTTCGGGGGGTGTTTTTATCATATCCGCAGGGATTGTGCGATATTTTGATGCTTGCCGTTCAATAGTCGAAACGTTTTAAGTAATCGATTTTCAAATTGTTTTTTTGGTTTTGTAACATCAATTTTTGGTAGCAAGGAAGTAAACTATATCAAAGATGTTGTAGTTTTTATAAAAGCATGTCAAGATTAGATATCGCTAATCCTTTTCATACATAGCCGATCAAGCATATGAACTTAGTTCCGACCAATACAATCGCGTATCCTCGCGAATAAGTTTATGTCTAAAGAAAATTTGTGAGTGTCGTTGTTTAGACCGTTAGATGATGTCTCATGCTAACAATCAAAACAACAACCGTTAAGATCAATACAAAGTGAATAATGAATCCCAAATCTATGTCTAGAGTTTGGTTTTTAAGAGATGAAAATATTAGGTCATGATTTGGAAAATCTATGTCTAGAGTGATTCAAACCACAAATACATCATTAAGAACAAATAACTTCATCTATATTGATCATAAACCTTGTTCATATACAAAAGATCAAAAGAAATACATATGACCAAGATCAACTACATCTAACCTTAACACAAGAAGTGCTTAGCTACTCATTTTCATGGTAGCTTGGATGACAAGTTTCAAGAGGAGATGAAAGAACATCCGAGTCAAATAATCAAGATTGGATGTGACTTCACCTTCTCTATGTGAAAATTTACTCTTGGATGATCAAAGTTCAGTAAAATATGTTTTGGTGTGAAAATATCAAGTTTTTTTCCCAAGAAAACTAAAAAATCTATTTATAACACACTTGTGTTCTGATGCAGTCGCCTAGAGAATGATCCCTTCGCCCAGCGAATGAAGAAAAATGGCACTTTAAGTGCGTCTGAAAGCTTAAACCGCCCTTGGCTGTCATCGCGGGTTCGCTAAGCGAATGTTTCATTCGCAAAGCGAACCATTTGCTAAAACATTCGAAAAGCGAATTTTGGTTCCTTTGTCCACTGCCTCAGCCAAGAGTCCTTTGCCAGGTCCTTCACACAGCGAGTTAAGCAGCGAACACTCGCTGGTTGTTCGCAAAGCGAATTTTACTCCCTTTTCCCACTGTCTCATTCTGGAGCTCTTTGCTGGGAGCTTCGCCACCGTTCGCTGGTGAATTCGCCAGGATTCGCAATGAGAACCTGCTATTCTGTTCCTCCTTCTTTGACAGCTTGCATCATCTTTTTGTGTCTTAATTTCTTGATCATTTAGTGCCTTGTCCTGCACAATAGCACACATATTACAAGCACTAAAGGTATATTACAATGTTTAAAGAACAACAATAAATCACCAATAAAATCCACAATTAAAACATGAAAGTAATGAAAAATGCCAAGTATTGAATACACACATATAACATATTTGACATCTAACAGTTGGCTTGTAGCAACTATTTTTCTTGCTTTTGGAGGTAACTGAATAGGCATTCCATTGTTGATCTTTAACCTCATTAGGCTCAGAATGTTGTTTCTTATTCATGTGTATCCATTATTTAATTCTTCCTCCTTTACTTTTGATCCGAAGTATTCAAACTGGTCCACGTAAGCTGGTCGTCAGACGGTGAGATGCTCGAATGATTGTTGGTCGCAAGGCGTGCAACGTGCTTGGCTTGAGAATGAGGAGAGGAGGGGGTGTACCTGCAAGGTACTCCGACGCTCAAGTAAGAAAGGATCAGAGAAAAAGGGGCGAGTACAAAGTGTATTCTTAGGGCGAAAAATGTGATACCTGACCCTCTCAAGTGAGAGGGTTTATATAGAGCCCCCAGCGCGTGGCCAACGGTCCTATTTTTGGGGCGAACTAGCAGTTTTTCCCAAAGAATAGGCAACTGCCCAAACTAGCCGTTATGTCGGGCAGGGTACCATGAGCTAGCCGTTATGTCGGGCATAGACGCAGTTGCGGGCACCTGCCCATCGATGTTCGGGCAGCGGGGAAGCCGTGCATAACGGGCATCAGAGTCGGGGAGGGACGTTGCGTTCCTTGCCCAGTTTGAGGGGCAGAAATGTCACTTTTGCCCCTCTGTGGATTGGGCTTAGGCAATTTGGGCCGCTCTGAAGTGGAAGCGGATTGGGCCAATTCTAGCCATTGCTCCAGTCTAGAACAGGAGCCCCCCAAGTCGTTGCTCCCGAGCACGGGAGTGATGACTTAAGGACTGCTCGTCGCCCGGGGGAGTTACGTAGAGTCGTCGTAAGGAGACGAGGAAGATTGTCTCGATGTGCCCGTGGCCCTCTGTGTTCGTGATGTTTATGGTCGTGACCCTGTTGCCCGGTATTCGGGAAGATAAATCGTCAGACAGAATGGGAAACGTTAGGCTGCCACATGTGCATCGAGCCCTGCGTAGCAGTTAATAGGTAATTATGGCAAGTGGGCAATCATTATTACCTACGGGCGCGTGTGTGCACGTGCCCCTCAGTATAAAAGGGGGGAGGTTGTCCCATTTTGCACTTTTTCCCTTCTGATTCTTCTTCGTCGTCATCAGCGTTCCTGCCCGTCGCCATCTTCAGAGCAACCGACCACCGTGCCAAGTTTTGAGCAGCCTTTCTCTTCTACTAAAAACAAGTAAGTTTTTTGGTTTCCAGCTTGTTTTACTTCCTCTCATTGTCAATGGTAGATTGCATGCGGCTAGGGTTAGTTTTAGGTGACAAGATAGGTAGATTTCCGGTGAGTGTTGGTGGTGGGCGGTGGTTCTGCCCATTCGCTGTACCAAGCATCTCGTCGGAGTGGGTAGTGCGTTCGGTGAACGTGGTGGTCCACGCCGTGGTTGCGAGTCGTGACCACCGCGTCTTACCATCTTCTGGTGGACTGGTGAACTTTCCGGTGGAACGTTTCCAGATTCCGGTGGAGCTTCCAACGGAATTTGGGCACGAGCGCGGGAAGATTCTTCGTAGGAAGATGGTATGTCTCGGTCATCTCCTCGCGGGGAGGTTTTTTCTTTCTTCGTTTGATGTTAGGGCTTAGGCCGGGGACGTTGTCCGTAGCCTTCTGCGCGCCTTTTCACTTGACTTAGCGGTGGAAGGGTGGATTTGATTTCCTGTTGAATTCACTGTCTTTCTCTGCTTTTTCAAGTGATCGTAGGGGCGATGGAGCCAGAGAGGGAAGTTATCCCCGTTACATCCGAGGAGGAGACTGTGTCCGAGGAGAGCACTAGTGCAACGGCCTCGAGCTCTGCGTCCTCGAGCTCGTCGGCTTCGAACTCCTCGAGCAAAGTCGAGGGGGAAGCGAGCGATGCTGAGGAGGGAGAGGATTTAGAGGTTGTGGAGGAGGACGCAATGGAAGAGGACGTTGATGTGTTTTGCCCGGAAGAGTGGGAGGTGGCCGAACCTTCCCACCATATTTCCAAGTTTGCCAGGTCTGCGGCGGACGCTTTTACCGAGGTGGGGCCAGCGGGTGAATGGAGAGTGCTTATGCCTAATTCGGATGAGCGGATCTGCTCGAACTTCGGGGACTGCTTCACCATGTACGAATATGCCTTCAAGGAATTGGGGTTGAGGTTGCCCTTTACTGACTTCCAGTGGTCGGTGTTTGAGCACCTGAAGTTGGCTCCTTCTCAGCTCCACCCCAATTCGTTGGCCTTCATACGGGCTTTTGAGTTGGTGTGCGAGCACCTTGCTCTGGGGACCACTCTTCCTTTATTCTTTGCTATTTTCAACCTACAGCGGCAGCTGGCGGGGAAGAGGTATGGATGGGTCTCTTTGAAGCAGCCCCGAAAGTTGTTTAAGCCGTTCTCGGAGTCCATCCGAACGTTCAAGGGATGGTACTACATCATCGAGCCTTTGTCCGAAGCTGCTCAGGACAGCGTGTATGTCTGGGAGGTAGAGTATGATGAGAATAGAGATGAGCTGCTTACCGAGGAGGGGAAATATATCGGGGAGAGAGTGTATAAGTTCCCGATCCGCTGGACACCCGACCACTTCTCAAAGAAGCCTAGCGCCTACTTCTTTGAGCCGAGCGCGTTACGCGGGCAGGATGTTGTGTCCTACGAGACGCTGGTGAAGTGGGTCAACTCCTTCGATCTTGCGAACTGCTGGACGAGCAAGGGTGCCCCTATCTACGAGGATGACGGGAGCCAGAGAGTTGAGCACAGGTTTATCAATGTGAAGGCTCTGCTGGAGTGCAAGACTCCCGCGGATGCCAAGAAGTTGCTCGGTAGTCTTAGTTACTTAGACTTTATTTGTTATTTCTTTTTCTTCCCCGTTGCTAACGTGTTTGTTTCATTTGTGCAGGTGAGATGCCTCAGGCTTGTGATCGTGTGGTGAGGAACGCCATGGCGAGGGGCAAGGCTGGGGCGGCTCCTCCCAAGGCCCGTCCTGTCGGTGGTGCTCGTGCTCTTCCTTTTGCTCAAGCTACGGTGGGGACCTTTGGTTCTCCTACTCCAGCTCCCCGGGACTCTCCATTGGCTCTGGCTGGGTGAGCGAAGCGGCAAAGGTCGTCGGATGCCGTGGACCTGACTCGGGCGCCCGAGAAACGGAAGTTTGAGCTTCCTCCGTGTGTCCTTGACCGGAGGTTCTTTGAGGGCAACACTTTGGTCGTTCCGCGGGCAGAGTCACTCAACCTCGGAAGCATGGACCGAGCGAGCAAGAGGGCGATGGTGGCCTAGGATGCTTTTGCCATGGTGAGGATGCTGGAAATGGCGGCCGTTTATGCGAAAGGGGACTCTGTGCTCGAGGCTGAACTCACTACTGCCCGAGCCTCCGTGGCGTCCCTAAAGGAAGAAGTCAAGGGTGCTCGTGAGGCTAGGAGGAAGGCCGAGGAGGAGACGGCCAAGCTGAAAGAGGAGGTAACCAGGCTGAAGGCGGAGAAGAGGGCTGCGGAGGACTTGAACAAGGAGCTGATGGCGGCCAGTGCCCCGGGTGCTGATGAACCGGACGAGATAAAAGTGTTGAAAACTAGGGCTGAGCTGGTCGCCAGCATACTATAGGCCGAGGAGGATGGCATTGCTGTGGCATCGGAGTCTTTTGAAAGTGTTGTGGCCCAATTGCGGGTGGTGAACCCTGGGCTCGACATTTCGACCGATGGTATCCACTACCTTGCCCGAGTGGAGGATGATCGCATTGTCTTGCCCGCGGGCCTGGTTCTCGACACCCCCGAAGCTCAGACCGAAGATCAGCCAGCGGAGGAGCAGGAGCCCAAGCTCGAGGCGACTGAGCATGTGGAAGGATGAGGATTTAGGTTGTTTTAATGTTGTTGTGTTTTGTCCGGCCTGCGTGCCGTTGATTAATTTGTAATTTATTTGGTTTTGGGGGGGCATGGCCCCTTTTTTTTTTATGTAATACGCACAGTCTTT
Organism: Lathyrus tuberosus; assembly: GCA_022829125.1. Lineage (NCBI taxonomy): Eukaryota > Viridiplantae > Streptophyta > Magnoliopsida > Fabales > Fabaceae > Lathyrus > Lathyrus tuberosus. The sequence continues at coordinate 3,455,725 of JALAZF010000549.1, read as the reverse complement.
TGGCCCTTGTGGCCTTTTTAATTAATGCTCGACTCATTTATACAATTTTTGTTGTACTTTACATTATTGATGTACTTTACCTTAGTTGTGTATGTATGACTGCCCGTCGGAGGGTGTGTCTATTAATGGAGCCTTCTTTTGGAAGATAGCTCGCTGTGCGTGAATTCGCCAGTGCAGGGAACTGGTCGAATAGCCGGGGAAGTCCCTGGCGAGGTTACGGATCTCAGGTCGCGATTGAGGCCTGAAGTCGCGGCGTGAACGTCCCATCGCGAGCTGGGGTTCTGCCAATCATGGTACTTGGGCGAAGGTGGTGCTCGATTGAGGGCCGCCGACGAGCAGAGTTCCGGCTCGTTTATTTGAGCGGGATTCTACTTCGTGTGCATGCGTCGTTTGTACCTGGACGAGCATGATGACCGCTAGGTGGTCTCTTGACGCGAGGAAGCTTATGGTTACTCTAGCTGTAGTATTTCTTAAGTTTCTCAGCGTTCCATGGTCGGGGGAGTGCCTCCCCGTTAAGGTTTTTGAGGAAGTATGCACCATTTCCCGTTTTGGTACGGACTCTGTATGGCCCTTCCCAGTTGGCCGCTAGTTTGCCTTCGCGAGAGTCCTTATGGTTTCTTCGCAGGACAAGGCTGCCCACCTCGAACTCTCGTCATAGGACTTTAGAGTTGTGCCTGATTGCTATTTTTTGCTTAAGGGACACTTCGCGAAGGGATGCTCCTGTCCGGATTTCCTCGACGAGGTCGAGCTCTTCTCTCATTGCTTCGTTATTCATTTCCTCGTCTAGAGGTGATTCGGTCCTTCTGGACGGTACGTGGATTTCGATGGGTAAAATAGCCTCCATGCCATATGCTAAGCGGAAAGGCGTTTCCCCGGTGGTGGACTGGGGAGTAGTGCGATATGCCCATAAGACGCTGTGGAGCTCCTCGACCCAAGCTTTCTTTGTTTCATCCAGCCTTCATTTGAGGCCACGAAGGATGACGCGGTTGGCCACTTCCGCCTGCCCGTTGGTCTGGGGGTGCTCTACCTAAGCAAAGTGTTGCTTAGTTCCGAGATAGGCGACAAAGTCTTGGAACTTCTTATCCGTGAATTGTGTTCCATTGTCCGTGATGATTGCTTGGGGAATCCCAAAACGGGCAAGGATATTCCGCTTATAGAAGCGTAGGATGTTAAGTGCTGTTATCTTCGCTAAGGCTTCTGCTTCTATCCATTTTGTGAAATAATCTACGCCCACAATCAGGTATTTGTTTTGGTTAGACCCCGTCACGAAGGGTCCTAGGATATCTAGGCCCCAACAAGCAAATGGCCACGGGGATGTCAAGCTTTTCAGCTCGTTAGGTGGAGCTAGGTGCATATCCCCGTGTCGTTGGCATTTGTCGCATTTCTTCACATGCTCCTTGGTGTCTTGCTGCATAGTTGGCCAGTAATATCCTGCCCGGAGCGCCTTGTGGGCAAGGGACCTTCCTCCCTGGTGTTGGGCATTAATGCCTTCGTGGATTTCTCGTAATACGTGGGGGACAATCTCCTCCTCTATGCACTTTAGTAGTGGGATGGAGAAGCCCCTTCGGTAAAGTTTATTTTTGAGGATGACGTACGAGCAAGCTCTTTGTCTGATGGTGCTGGCTTCCTTGGGGTCATCCGTAAGTTCGTCCCTGGTGAGGTAGTTGTACACGGGCGTCATCCAGCAGTCGCTGTCTCCGACCGCGTGCACGTGTAGGGTCGAGGACCCCTTATCGATGCTGGACCGGGGAAGTATCTCTTGGATGACTGACCTGTTTCCGCCTTTCCTCTTGGTGCTCGCTAGTTTGGACAGGACGTCTGCCCGCACGTTGTGTTCACGGGGAACATGTCTTACTGCTACCGTCCTGAACCTCGACATCTTTTCCTTGACTAGGGAGAGGTATTCAGATAGACTGTCATTTTTGGCCTGATACTCCCCGGAGATCCGGTGGGCTACGAGCTGAGAGTCCGTGCAGATGATGATTTCTTCTGCCCCTAGGTCTTCGGCTAGGTGCAACCCAGCGAGGAAGGCCTCATACTCAGCCTGGTTGTTCGACGTGGGGAAGGACAAAGTGAGAGACGCCTCTACTATGGTCCCTTCGTCGTTTTCAAGAATTACTCCTGCCCCGCTGCCGCTCGAGCTGGATGCTCCGTCCACGTAGATGGTCCATCTGTTTGCTATGTGGGGCGAGGAGTCTGAGAAGGTTACTTCCGCCATGAAATCGGCCAGGGCCTGTGCTTTGAGAGCTTTTCTGCTTTCATACCGGACGTCAAATTCGGACAGCTCCAACGACCACTTGAGCATTCGACCGGCCATGTCTGGCTGGCCCAGCAATTGCTTTATGGGTTGATCCGTCCTCACTACGATCGTATGGGCCAAGAAATAGTGTCTCAGTCATCTGGCAGCATTGACGAGGGCCAATGCTACCTTTTCTATCTGTTGATATCGCAACTCCGCGTCTTGCAACGCTTTGCTCGTGAAGTATACTGGTTTTTGCCCGGCAGGATTTTCGCGAATGAGAACGGCGCTCACGGCCTCGGCAGTGACGGCGAGGTATAGGAACAAAACTTCCCCGGTATCTGGTCGCGATAACACGGGCGGTTTCGACAGGGCTTGCTTTAAGTGAAGGAGGGATGCTTCGCATTCTTCGGTCCATTCAAACGCGTCTTCTTTTCTCAAGAGCTTGAAGAAAGAAAGGGCATGTTGGGCGGATTTTACGACGAAGCGGGACAACGAGGTGAGTACCCTGTTGAGGGACTGGATGTTCTTCTTAGACGTGGGCGTTGGGAACTCAGAGAATGCCCAGAATTTGTCGGGGTTAGCTTCTATTCCTCGTTCCGTCAAGTAGAAACCAAGTAATTTACCTGCCCGTACACCGAACGTGCACTTCTCTGGGTTAAAACGCATTTGATATTTTCTCGCTTGCTCGAAAATTTGGTGAAGGTGGGCGACGTGGTCTAGCTCCTTGTGGGACTTGACGATCATGTCGTCCATGTATACCTCGAGCTTGTCGCCTATTTGTCCTTGGAAGACTTTATTCATCATTCGTTGGTACGTAGCACCGGCGTTCTTCAGTCCGAAGGGCATTACGTTGTAGTAATAGTTGCCCGATTCGGTCATGAAGGCCGTGTAAGTTTTATCGGTCGCGGCCATTGGGATTTGGTTATAGCCCGAGTAGGCGTCGAGGAACGATAAAAGTTTAAAACCTGCGGAGTTATCTACGAGCTTATCTATATTGGGGAGGGGGTAGGCGTCCATCGGACAGGCCTTATTAACATCGGTATAATCAACGCACATTCTCTATTTTCCATTATTTTTTCTTACAAGTACAACATTTGAGAGCCATGTAGTGTATTTGGCCTCAGAAATAAACCTAGCTTCTAGAAGGTCTTTAACAGCTTTCTCCGCAGCTTCCATCTTCTCCGGGGACTGTTTCCTTCTGCGCTGGGCAATGACTTTGACGGCCGGATCAATTGTAAGCTGGTGGCAGGCGACAGAGGGGTCCAATCCTGGCATTTCAGCAGCGCTCTATGCGAACAAGTCTGCGTTCTCCCGGAGGCACGCTTTTAGTTGTATCTTGGCCAGGTCGGGGAGGTCTGCTCCGATCTTCACTCCCCACTGGGGGTCTTCTCCGAACGGAACGATCTCGAAGTTGCCATCTAGGATGGGACGTAGGAGATGGCCGCTGTTGTGGGACTGGCTGCCCGAAGTCGTCAGGTCTTTGGCGTGATCCTCCTCGCTGAAACGGCTGTCCAAATCGATGGATTCGACCTGGGGAAGTGGCTTTGGCTGGTCAGAGCTGCTGGGCAGATGAGGACGACCAGATGTCCTCGGCCTCACTGAGATGGTGCTCAGTCCTTTTGATGCTGCTTCAAAGCATCGACGGGCAGCTTCGATGTCGCCGTGGAGGGTGGCGACCATCCCTTCAGAAGTGTAGTACTTTATCTTGAGATGTACGGTGGAAGGCACTGCAATCAACTCTGCCAGGGTTGGCCTTCCAAAAATGCACTGATATAGTGACGGGCAGTCAATTACCAGAAACTGTGTTTTGATTGCTCGGATTGTCTTTCCTGAACCGAAGGTCACGATGAGCTCTACGTAACCTCGGGGCCTTGTTACTGCTCCGTTGAATCCCTGCAGATCGGATCCAACGTATGGAGTAAGGTGAGAGTCGTCCAGCTGCAGTGTCTCGAATAGGTGGTTGTACATTATATCAACTGAGCTGCCCTGGTCCATGAGTATCCTGCGAACGTCGAAGTTTGCCATCCTTGCCCGGATGAGAAGCGGGATGCTTGAGTTCGGTGACCCACCGAGGAGCTCTTCCTTGTAGAAGGAAATGGGAGATGATCCTTTGTGAGTGGTATCCAGCGTGGTGACTTCGTTGGAGCTTTTGCTGATCAGTTGATCAAATTTCCTTTTGACTGAACCGACCGTGATTTTGTTGAATCCACCACCGGAGATGAGCATGGCCGACGGAAAGGCCTCCCACGGGCTGTAAGATCGAGGAACGTGGAGGCGGGCAGGCTATCAGGGATACAGAAGTCTTCTGGCCGAGTTATGGACATGAAGATCTGTACGTTGGTGTCCTCGGAGGGCAGAGTCTCTTCTGCAGCCTTCTTGCTCTCCTGGGTTTCTTGCCGGGGAGCTTCTTTCTTCTTCGCGACCTGCTTCAGGTGGTCGTCGCGAATGAGGATCTCTATGGCATCTCTGAGGTGGATGCATTCCTCCGTCGTATGGCCGTGGCTTTTGTGGAAGCGGTAATACTTGGATTTATTTACACCCGGCCTGGTCGGCAGTTGTTTGGGGAAACGGACTCCCGCCTGCTTGAACTCTGAGTTGGCACATTCGGACAAGATTTTCTCCCTCGAGGTAGTGAAGGGGGTATAGTCATGGAACCGCCCAGAAGGTCCCTTCTGTTCGCCGCGCATCACGAGGCCTATCGTCGCATCTTTTGTCTCCTCAATGGGATGTCGAGGGTTATTCAGTTCTGGATGACCGGGCACCTTCTTGGTGACGGGAGGCCCGGACAGAATGGGCAGCGACCTTCTCCTCGTACTGTATATGCGACTGGGCTTGGTGGAGGAGGGCATTGAGGTTCCTCGGCGGATCGAGGCTGATGGCTTTCGCGAAGTTCGAGCCGGGACGTAATCCCTGCTCGAGCAAGAATTTCTTCATCTCTTCGGTCGTTGGCACTTGGACGGCCTCCTTGTTGAACCGCTCAATGTAGTCCCAAAGAGGTTCATCTCTTCCCTGTACGACAGCTCCAAGGGACGCCTCAGTCTTTGGATGGCGTCGTGATGCGGTAAAGTGTCGGGAGAAAATCCTCCTGAGCTGCCTCCAGGATGTGATGGATTCCTCTGGCAGCTGTTTGTACCAGGTCATTGCTCCCTTCCGGGGCGTGGTTGGGAACAGGCGGAATTTTATAGCTCCTCGTATCCCTCTGTAGTCCAGAAGAGCATCTATGTTTTCTATGTGCTCGTCTGGGTCCGTGGTTCCATCATAAGTTCCTAGAGACGGAGGCTTCTCTAGTCCTTTAGGGAGGCGGGTGGCCAGGATCCTGCGGGACAACGAGCCACGAGGCTCGTCGTCGCTCTCCGAACTTGAAGTCGATGGTGACCGTTGTCTGCGTTCGTGGCGGCGGTCTCTGTGAGGTGAGGGTGATCGTGGCCGGTCGCGAGGTCTGACCGGTGGAGAGTGCCCGTCTTGCCTCGTTCTCTTGTGTCTTGGTGGTGACTGACCCCGCGGGGAGATCTGGTCGCGCTTGTGAACGGGTTATGGTTCAGGCTCACGCCTCGTCATACGGTCTTCCTGGCGCCTAGGTGGCGGGCTTCTTGATTTTTGGTGTTTCCTCTTGGGAGGAGAGGATCTTGGAAGAGCTGCTTCTTTGAGAGCTCCTATCCTTTCTCCTTGCTGCAAGATAAAGAGGTTTGTGCGGTTGACAGCATCCAGGAGGGCTGCACAGATCAGCGCTGGGGGGGCCAGGAATTGGTCGTTCCCCCAACGGTGACTGTTTTCCTCCTTGCTCGGCGGGAGGAGGAGTTGGAGACGCAGTGGCCCCGTCTCGAAGGAAACGGGGATCAAAAAGTAGCAACGAACTGCCGTCGGCGTCCATCTTGTTGACGGGGACAAGAACCGTAGCGTCAGCACCTTTCGAGGAATTCTGAGCGGCCATGTGTGGGCGGATCAAAGAGAGTATGTTTTGATCTTTTAGTTTCCGAGGAGGAAAGAAATAAGGGGAGAACAAGGAGTTCCCACAGACGGCGCCACTGATCTGAAGTATTCGAACTGGTCCACGTAAGCTGGTCGTCAGAAGGTGAGATGCTCGGATGATTGCTGGTCGCAAGGTGTGCAACGTGCTCGACTTGAGAATGAGGAGAGGAGGGGGTGTACCTGCAAGGTACTCCGACGCTCAAGTAAGAAAGGATCAGAGAAAAAGGGGCAAGTACAAAGTCTATTCTTAGGGCGAAAAATGTGATACCTGACCCTCTCAAGTGAGAGGGTTTATATAGAGCCCCCAGCGCGTGGCCAACGGTCCTATTTTCGGGGCGAACTAGCCGTTTTACCTAAGAATAGGCAACTGCCCAAACTAGCCGTTATGTCGGGCAGGGTACCATGAGCTAGCCGTTATGTCGGGCATAGACGCAGTTGCGGGCACCTGCCCATCGATGTTCGGGCAGCGGGGAAGCCGTGCATAACAGGCATCAGAGCCGGGGAGGGACGTTGCGTTCCTTGCCTAGTTTGAGGGGCAGAAATGTCACTTTTTCCCCTCTGTGGATTGGGCTTAGGCAATTTGGGTCGCTCTGGAGTGGAAGCGGATTGGGCCAATTCTAGCCATTGGTCCAGTCCAGAACAACTTTGAAGCCAACATGCTCCAAGATCTTCATTATTAGTCCACTAAATGGTAAACTCATATTTTTCATTTTACTCCTCACCATGTAATGGATCACTACACTAGCCTAATTCCTTTCAACTTTATTATCTAAAAACCATACCCTACCTACATAGACTTTGGTTAAATGAATAAAGTTTATTTTTCTTGGGAAAAGAATGTGGTTATCCACATAGTGAACAAGACGAATATATGGACGCACCAAGCCAACATTGAAAGGATCAGAAATTCCATAGTTTGGATCTGATAGGATTGAGGAAGTGGCAGACAAAAAGTTTAAATCATTACCTTCTTCTTTATCAACATCATAGTTAGAGCCAATGAAAAGAATGTTGCAGACGCCTACTAATGCAGCCGCAAGTGCACAGTTGTGCGAAAACGTAAAAGATATCGAACCACAGAGACCAATGGCTTAAGTACCAAATTCTGTCTTATTGAAGTATATATAGAGAAATCGAAAATATGGAATTTGGTAAAAACAACTTAAATGAAAAATCACTTAAATGAAAATAACTTATTGGTAAAATCACTTAAATCTCAATTGAGGAAAACAAGACCTAGGGTTATGGTTCTTACTCTAACATAATTACACGATCTATGTCACTTCTATTACAAGAATTCTGCATAAATTAAAAAAAAGAAGATAAATGTTGGCAATACCTATTTTCTCCAACGCATTACCCTATCGACGACGAATAATTTGTCTACTTTCGCACAACCGGATTATTTGTTGATGATTTGTTACTTTGCTCAGCTATATAGTATTCTCAAATTCTTCCAAGCGCTTTCGCTCTTTTGGACGCGGTTGTTTAAAAATTTGCGCTCCAGTATCGACACATAACCTTTCAGACTACGGTCGATACCTGAGAACACCTTACTTTCGTAATAGAGTTAGAATGCATGAACTCAGATGATAAAATAAGTTTAAACCAAAATTCTCATAATCAAAAGTTACAGATTATACAAGAGGTCATAAGATAATCTCCATAACCCCTAGTCCCTAATGGACTACTCACTCATGGTGAGGGTTAACACAATCAAACTGGTATTCAACATCAATTTCAAATTAATCAATTATAATAAATGGACAATTGAAGAAGAATGAATCAGAAAACATGGTTTTTAGATTAAGTTATGATCCAATCTTTCTCCCTTAGAGACTTGAGTACATAGAAAAAGAAAAATAAGAATACGTAGAAACTTTTTGGAATAAAACTTGGATGTCAAAACTCATAACAGACTATGATTTTTATAGAAAAAAAGTATAAATTATACAAAATCCTTGGTTCAATAACTATTACGTCATATTTGTATCAAATCAAATATTACCTAAGAGCCACAATAAAGGAGAATCAATCTAAATAAGGAAACAAAAGCAATCTTCCTCACCCTTCTGCTACGTGTGGTTGTAGCAGGTCCCTATCTTTTGTATTATGGGAACAACCAGATGAACCCCTAATCGCCTTACTAGTACGGCTCGTATCAGCTACAACGGGTAGCCATAGGAGCCCGCTGGTTTTACTATGGGGAAAATCACCTTTTTTTTTCTTTTTGCATTGTTTGGCTTGTTTTAGATCCCTCTTGGTCTTGGATGCTTATTAGGCTCTAAAAATAGAAAGAACACATAAACCAAAGCATACAACATGGTAATTAGAAGTAAATCGAACAAAATGTGATAAAATACTAAGAGAAAATGACTAGAAATAACGATGCAAAAACCACTTATCAAACTCCCCTAAACTTTAAGTGTTGCTGGTTCTCAAGCAACAAACCTTATATTTAAAATTTTATGGGTCAAGCGGTTAACATCATGAGAAAGCATACAAAAGCGAAGTCAACAGTACTCATACATGAGTTTTTATTCACATCAGATAGGCCTAGTCCTCTTGGTAATCACCTGACAACAAATGTATTCAAAAGAACCGCGGTAAAGCCACAGACCTAAGTCTCCCTTTTAGACACCTCTCCAACTATGCTTTGGGCTTAAGTCTCTTTTTCTAATTTTTCCCTTCCCCTTTTATTCTGATAATCAATATTAAGCAATTCCTTTATTTTTATCACCACATACACAAGATTGGTCAATAATTTTTGTTTACAGACTTTTTTATATATTATTTTCTTTTTTCGATGAATTTACACACTTTCGTGAGTTTATTGGTCCACTTTCGGACGACATTGAGTTTCAACCACCGTTAGGCTAAATAACCGGGTGAGGGTTACCCAACTTAGAACGTAGTTGCCTTTTTATTGTCCTTTAATTATTTTGGTGCCCAAAACTATTTGTTTCTAAACCAATCACGTGTACGCGAGTCTAAAATAAAAATATAGCCAAGAGGGGCATGGTGGTAAATAAAAGAATAAGTGAGGGTATTATTGGATGAATTTAATTAAGGGAGATTAGGTTACTAATATATTAGTTAGTACTATTTTTGGAGAAAAAGGAATATACGTGAAATCAAATTTAGTGAGAGGAGGAGGAGGCAAAGACTAGGGCACAGGAAGAACTCCATTGAAGAGCTTTAAGGAACTTTTAGTGGAAAATCAAGGTATGGGGAATTACTCCTATTATTGGTGTAGATTGTATGTTGGGTAGAGGGAACTCATTCATCCCTTTAGGTTTTCCTAGTTTTTTCTATTTTGTTTGAATGAATGATGAACATGATGTAAATCTTATGATAGCATGAATTGTATGATGGGTGATGTGAAATTTTTGTTCTATTCCGCTATATAATTTATGTGTTCTTGTGGATAATAGTTGATATGAATTATTGTTCCTATGTTGTTATGAATTGATGAACAAAACATGTCAAATCCAGTATTAGGTGAGTGAATTTCATGATAATTTATAGATAATTGACGAGGTATTGTTGATTTAGAGTTTAAAATCATGTTATAATTGTTATATAATGAATTATGAGTGTTCTGGTTTTTACGGGATCGAAATCAGAGCTCTGGAAGTGCTCCAATGGGGAAAATCTGCAAAACAACAATTTTTGGTCCTAGGTATTGCTACGGGTTGTAGCAATTGCTAAGGCAGCCATATCAGCTCCATGGATTTTGTATCGGGTGAGACGTTTTCAAGCGTAACACGAATTTCAGGATTTGGATTGAGGCGTAGTTTGAATTATTGGAAAGCTGACGCACAGAGCTACATTATGGTATCGCCCTTATGATATGAATTACCATGTTTGAATGATATGTGAGTATATGTGGTGAAGTGTGTGTATAATTGTGTGACTAATATATTTTACATGCTGGATGAGGAATCAATGTTGAGATGATTTAATATGATTGAGTGTTGTATGTGAATATATATTTGATGTGGTGCTAATGTTTGGTCAAAATTTGGAGGTGTTTGATGTTGTTCATTATATTGATTGATTTTATTCGCTTGTGTGGTGTGGAGAATGATGTTGTTGTTTATTATGGTGATTATATGGTTATAAATTCATGGTGATCATTTTTGGTGAGATTTCATGTTATGGTGAATCATGCATCTTGAAGTACGAGCTTCAGTCTAGTTTTGGTGTATGGTTCGGTGGTATGGATTCAGGAGCGAGTAGCTAATTTCAATAAGGAATTAGTGAAGCGTTGCTTATGGTGATATCAACAAATTTTTATGTGCTCTAGTCCAGTGGTAAGGATTCAGGAGTGAGTAGCTAATTCCAATGAGGAATTAGTGAACTGTTACTTATGGTGATAACAAAAAAATTGGTGTGCTCTAGTCCGATGGTGTGGATTCAAGAATGAGTAGCTGGTTCCATATGGCTCTCAAATTAGCCAACCATTATGTAACTTATCCCTATGGAATCTTGTAAGATGTATTAATTAAGGTGGAGGACCCCTCTTTTCTTGCCGACTTTGTAATTCTAGACATACCTGAGGAAGCTGAAACCCCACTGATTCTTGGAAGACCATTCCTAGAGATTGGAAGAGGTTTGATTGATGTGGAGTTGGGTGAGCAAGAATTGAGGTTCAACAAAGAACAAGCGATATTTAATGCGTTTGAAGCCACAAAACACCAACATGAACAAAATAAATGATACAAGATAAGCAAAAAAAGAAAATCACCTAACAAGAAGATGCTGGAAAGAGTAGATTTGAAAGTTGGATAGAGGGTCCAATGGCGGAATTCGAGACTAAAGGGACCGCTAGATGTGTTTAGGTATAAGGTATCTGGTCCTTATACAATTCAAGAAATTTATGAGGAGGGGGTGTTAAAGTGAAGGATCCTGGAGAATCAAAAACCTTCATTGTTAAGGGCAAGGAGCTAGGAGTCTTGCCACATACTAACAAAGCATCAGAGAGGATGTCTCCGATGTTCGTAGTGCCTTAGGCTCTAGACTCAAGCTAATGACCTTAAAAAAGTGTTGCGTGGGAGGCAATGCACGATTTAGTAACATATTTTATTTCCAGTCGAGTAAAGTAATTTCAGTCAATTTAAAATTTTAGCATGATTTGAGTTTTTGGTATTTTTAACGTGTGCGTTGAATGTGTAGAAAATCTAAAGGGAAGTGGAAGCAGCAGATAACATTGAGGAAAAGAGTCTTCACAAAATTTTGGGAAGAAATAGGAAATTCTCCACTAGAATCAATGCTTGCGACTTGGAGTCTAACGCAATTATGTTGGCGTCTAACGTGGGCGTGCTGCAAATTAACATGGACGCATTGTGACTATTAAGGGAGATGAACATTGGAATGACCATTGGATTTGACCGGTGGCCCTGTCGTTGGGCAACGCGCTTGCATTGTTCTCAACGTGAGCGCATTAGGCGCGATTAGAATCTATAAAAAGTGTTTTTCCCATATTTCTTTTCATTCCAACTCTAATATTCTCCTAATTCTCTCTAAATTTGCTCCAAACTTTTTGCATTTTCTTGTACTTTTTCACTCTTTTTGTATAAAATGGCTCCACCAAAAAGAAGTTGAACCTCCAATGCATCAACATCATCTGCGCCCCCTCCATCTCAAAACACTCATGAGTATCCTACTTACTTGTTTGCTTCTCAAGCTAGTGTAGAAAAATTTCTACAAATCAAAGAGTATACGGTGATAAAGGAACATGATTTTGATATGGAGAATCTTAGGTTGTACGAGGAGCTGAGCCTCATGCTAGAGACGAAAGGGTGGACTTATCATAATAATTTGATCAAGGAGACAAATCAGTGCACAAGGTTTGAGTTATATGCAGACGCCGCCAACCGAGATATTAAGGACTACACATCCTATGCTTGAGGTAAAGTTATCCATTACTCGCCTAGAGCTATTAATCAGCTTGTTCATCTCCAATATCCTCTTAAATGCAATGTCAGAAACACGAGGAGTATTCATTGTTATAGCAAGATTTCTTCATGACATATATTCCTTAGGTTTTGATGATAACAAAGTATTAGAAGAACAATGGTTATATTTGATGTGTGTTTCATGTATATAGGTTCTAATACTTGTAGATATATATTTAGAATCTGATATACAAGGGCACACTTGAGAAAAGCTGAATTACTAGCTTCTGGTGGTGCAGAATCTGAAGAACACTCTCTTAGAGGTTGTTTCAACCCAATCATAACTTACTGTGAAAAGGTGTCATGCTCTCACGGAAATCCTAAATGAGGACCATATATATGTGATTTACTGATTACAAATAACATCAAATATATGGATGACGCCCAAAAGAACTCGGGGGAACTTTTATGTTATTAATGGGTTATGCAGGTTATCGGGAGTTTCTACTCACACTGAGGATGTGATGATTAGTCTGATGCTACCAATACCCAAAAACTCAATTCGCAAGACCCTCTATACACCCCATCCAATAAGAGGTCGAGAGGAGTAGATGGAGGACAATGCATATCGTCTTGAAGTACAACAAAAACCTCCCAAAGAGGTCCATCATCATTAGCATGCACTAGATCAGTTGACGCGGTGGTAGGAGTTTGCCTTGGGCATGACTACTTGGGAAACTGAAGCTTTTTCCAACTTATACATTGATCCCCATAGATTTGGAGCCGTGTACCAAAGATTTTATGATAATCATCGAGATCATGTACTGGTATAAAATCTAAGGGAAAGGTTTCCTTCTTCAACGGCCATGGAATCCTACTTTTTAGAGAAAGGTCAAGCCTTGGTCAACCGAAGAGAAGAGACGAGGACTATCAGGGCTAGTCAAGCATTAGTCAAGTCTTGAATTCCAAATGAAGTGTGTCAAGAATATGTGCAGGCGAAGCAGCATAAGAACAACTTCAGCAAGGATGCAGGAAGCAAGTCGAAGGAAATTCCTGAAGTCATATACTCTAATGTATGTGGTCCTATCAAGGTGGATTTGTTTGGAGGTAACAAATACTTGGTCACTTTCATAGATGATTTCAGTCAAAATTTACGCACTTGCCTAATCAAGAAGAAAACCAAAGTGATCGAGGTATTTACCAAGTTTAAATATATGGTCGAAAGACAAAGTGGTCGAAAGCTTAAGATTCTGAGGACTGATGGTGGTGGAGAGTATGTGTCGAAATACTTCAACACATTATGCGAGAAAGAAAGGATTGTGCAACAGGTGGTGCCACCCTACACTCCACAGAAGAATGGAACTGTAGAAAGGAGGAATAGAACCATCATGAATATGGTTAAAAGTATGTTGAAAGGCAAGCATCTACCTAAAGAATTATGGGGAGAAGTTGTGTCGACTGCAACATAGATACTGATTAGATGTCTGACGAAGAAGCTAGAAGGACTTACGCCAGAAGAGTGTTGGTATGGTGTCAAGCCTAGCTTGAATCATCTGAAGATATTTGGATCTATAGTACATAGACATGTGCCATATTAGTTGAAAAGAAAGCTTGATTACAAGTCGAGTCAAATGATCCTAATAGGATATCATCTGACTGGAGGATACAATATGTTCAACCCAATGAACAATCAAGTAGTGATCAATAGGGTCATGATCATAGATGAGCTAAAGGAATGGGATTGGACTGAAAATTTAAAGAAGGTTACAGTGAGAATCTAGTGTGAAGAACCATCAAGTAAAGTTGAAAGAGAAGTTTGACAGGAAGAAGTTAGAGATCAAGCAAGCACAAACAGACCTCAAAGAATGAGACATATGCCTAAAAGATTACAAGAATGTGTGATTACATCAGATGATATGGTCGATGATAAAGGCAAGATGGTACACTATGCTTTCTATGCAGATGTCAAACCAGTCAATTGATAAGTGCTAAATTGGAGTGATATTGAGTGTGAATAATTAACACTTATTGGCTTAATTCAACCAATAAACCTCAACTTGTGTGCATATGTTGTATAATTTACATTATTGTGTATATATTGTGTATCGTGTAAATATCATTGAGTTTAATTGTTTTTATCTCATCTTTGTAGGTATACAAACAATGATATTTTTTCATTGTCTTATAGAGCATTTAATAAGCTTTCCAATGCTTCCGACCGCATGTAAAACGGAGTTACGGTTCAAAAGTCATGGTTGAAACAAGTGCTGGTTTGCTGTCGTGTTCGCTAGGCGAACACCAAGTTCTCTAGGCAAACATAAAGTGCTCAAAAGCGTTGAAAACACTGTTTTGGCAGTATCTAAGGCGGCATATGTTCGCTGGGCGAACACGGGAACCCATTTTTGCCTATTTAAGTTACTTTTCATCATTTTTTAGGTTATGTTGTTGGGAGTTTTTAACCCTAATATAGCGTGCGATTTTTGTCGATGACGCGACCACCTTAACGTACTACATAATTGATCTTTAATAGCTCATATTTAATAACACTTGTTTGTAAAATGCTATTAAATGCATGAGTCAAATATCTATAATAGCGCTTTTGTCACAGGCACTATTATAAGTTATAATAAATTTTAAAATTACATGAACCTATAATAGCGCTTTATCACAAACTGCTATTATATGCGGACAAAAAATTAAATAAAAAATCAAATTGGACCTATGATAGCACTTTTGTCACGGGCGCTATTATAAGTTATAATAAATTTTAAAATTACTTAAACCTATAACAGCGATTTATCAGGAAACTGCTATTATATGCTAACAAAAAACTAAATAAAAAAATCAGGTTAGATCTATGATAGCGCTTTACTACAAGCGATATCTTAGATAAAGGTATATAAAAAACAAAATATAATTTTTTCATGCCAATCAGATTCGAACTTCAGACCTCACCCTTAAAATTTTACTTTGCACTTATTATAGCGCTCTATCAAAAGCGCTATCATAGATAAAGATAATTAAAAAAATCAGACTCAGATTTAAATGCCAACAGAAGTCGAACACTAAACATTAGTTTCCTTAAAAATAACCTAACTGCTGGGCTATTAAAAGAATTTTAAAGAATCGTTGAAACAAAATTATATATCATGATATAAACGCTATTACAAGGAAAAAAACAATTGAATAATTCACTTATTCCTTATTCAAAATATGTCGCGTGTTGCTCATATTGCTTTCACGAATCTGTTTTTGCTAGCGACATTTTAGTCCAATCTAAAGACAAATCTCAATTTCCTCTCTCAATTCAAAACTCACTCTCACCCAAACCTTAATTTGTTGTGTTTCTTTTCCTTCAAACCCTAAAAATTATGGATTTGTTGTGTCATCTCCTTCAAAACCTAAAACACCATTGATTTGTTGTGTGACCTCCTTTAAAACCTAAAAATCATCAATTTGATGTGTAATCTCCTTCAGCCCATTCTTCTTTTTTCAAGTATTCAGTTGTGATAGATAGTTTGAGTAAATAATTTCTTATAGAAAACCTATATGCTCACAACTAATTTTTGAGTCTTTTAATTGCAGGTTGTTCTATTTCATTTGCAACAACTTGCAACAACATGCACCACACTCAATGTTGGATAATCGAGTTCTTTTTGTAGAGCATATTGAAACCTGAACAGCTTGAGCTTCGTTGTAAAGAGAACGACTCTAGAGATAAGTTCTGATTAAACCTCACCTAAATCAGAAACGTTATTGTATTATTTGTACCTTCTTTTGAATATTGTGTTTGCTGTCAATTTTAAATATAATTTTGTATCTTTTTTATTTTAAGAATTTGTTTTTCTTTCTAACCCCAATGTTAGTAGAGTAACAATGATATATAATATTATTTTCTACTGGTATTTTCATTGTAATTGAAGTCTGTGTGAAATTTAATTTTCTTGGTTTTTGTTTGGTTTAGCTGCTCTGAAATAAGCAGTAATTTAGTTTTGAATTGCTAATGTTGAATTATTAGTTGTTGATGAAGCAACTATGATTCCGGTTCCAACGGTGAAGTCTTTACTTGGCCCATATATGGTCTTCCTGTCTTCTACTGTTAATGTGTCAAACTCATTTGAAGAAGCTAACTCCTGATTGGGATTTGATTACTGAAAAAATTGTATTCCTTTTGCTCATGTAAAGTTATGAAGGAACTGGACGCTATTTGTCACTAAAACATGTACAACAACTGACGAGTTTAACACCTAGAGTCACGGAGTTTAATATGTTGACAACTTAAACAAAAAGTTCACATAGTTTTTGTATATATTTGTCAAGTAACCTATAAAGAATCATGTACTGTTGTTGTACTCACATTATTTTAATCGACTGTCTTGGTCTTAATCCACTTTAATTAACAACCAGAATTTTTTTTTATTATTAAGGTCTAAAAAGGGCCCACTCTTTTTGAGCCTTTGAATTATGATGGTCTAAAAGTATCCTGTCCTAGATCAACTAACTATTTTATATGGAAAGAATTACTTGGGTTAGTTTCAATTGTTCTTTTACATAAGCTTTTTTTAAGAGTTTCTCTCTAGCTCTATAAAAATAGAATGAGCAAAACAGAATGTGCATTAATAGTTTTATGAAACATAATAACCAAGGTCTTAAATAATGGTCATGGTCGTGCAAAGATTTTCACAATTTTGATCGGTACATGTGTTGTGTTGGTGACTGCGGTCGCCGCGGTGTGAATTAATCACAAGTTGTTCTTTATCATAAAAACGGTATCGGTATCGATACCTTTCGTTACCGTTTTGTCGCTACCGTTTTTGCGGTAACTAAACGTTTTTTAAAACCTTTATAATAACTAAGGTATAAAATCAAACAATTTCTTTTGAACTGCTTGTCACTACTGTATACAGTTTATATAGGCTGCGTCTATATACAGTTTATACGGTTTGTATGCGGCTCCTTTTGAACTCATTGTCACTACTTTATACAGTTAATATAGCTCATATCTATATATCGAGTTTCTTCTGTCCGCAACTTCACATACTTATTCTTTGAGTTGGAAAAGATTGCAAAGAGAACTAGAAGAAAAATGCAGGTAACTTGATGCTCACAAGATTATACCATAGTATAAACAATATGTTTCGAGAAATGATATTTATAGAAATTTTATTTTGTTTTCTTAGTTGGTGGAAAACGTTGGGACTTATAGAAAAACTATGTTTTGCAAGAGATATACCGATGGTGGAAAAAGTGGGAATTTCTCTAGAACCATGTTATACAAATTGTCATATTGAACTTGAAAAAACTATATGAATTTTGGATATTATTAATGATATCTTTGACAATTATGGCACACTACATGAACTTGTTCTTTTTACAGAGGCAATCAAAAGGTCTACTTTTATTCTATAGATTTTGTATATATTAATTTTGATTGACTAAGGAAATTAATTTGAAGTTATTAATCAAAATATTAAAATAAACTTATTTCTTGCAGGTGAGACCTTGATGCAATATATCAGCTTCCGGACTATACGAATATATAGTATTATATAACGTCACACATATGTGAAAAGAACAGTAAGTATATTAATATCCCATACATATTTAATTGGTGCAATGAATTGATATGTTAGCATACTATTAGTTTAGTAACATGTTAACTTTGTTAGATAATGGTGTTTAATAGTTGCAATGGATTGACATGTTTAAAGCATATTTGGAAGAAGCAAAATGGTTCATTATTGGATATGTGTCAAGTAGGTGCATGCAACCTTTCTCGTAGGTGGTTTGTGTTTATGCTGTTTCTAGACTTTTCTTGTCAACTACCTACCAAAGATTGGAACATGCTTAGGCATGCCCATCTTTGCCCTTAACTACTTCTTTAGTCCATGACCATTTCATGCCCTTTTTGGTAATTTGATATCTCAAAATTTCTACTTCCCTTAACACCACCTTTCTATCCACGTGGCTTCCTTTCTTTTTCCCAACTTGCACTTACCGGGACACATCACTTCACTTCATTTCTTCATCACTTCACTTCACTTCTTCATCATTTCATCACTTCACTTCTTCTCTGTCCTTTCCACCTTCCTTCATCTCAACCCACTTTCACTGCAAACGGAGAACAACCCCCATCGAAGCTTCCGAAAACCAAAACAGTAACATCCTGGCTTTAATATTCATCTTCGTTTAACATGCATGGTTACGTTTCCTCGTCTTTCATGGGAATCAGTGTTTTGGGTTGAAAAAACATGTTAGTATTGTTATATTGTTGTTTTTGGGTTTCTTGAATGTTACAAAGATTGAGTGTTTTTCAGGGGTTGTTGTTTCTATGAAAAATCAACTTTGAGCTGGAAATATGTTTTCTTCTAAATGCTTAATGGGTTTACTTTATTTATAATTATGGTTTAGATTTTTTATGTTTACAACCTGTGAGTGTTTTGCATGCGTTGCTAAATGAATTTCTTTCAAACCCTAACTTTCTCAGGACCTGATGTTTACTATTGTTAAATGTGTTTTAACTTTTGTTAGATGCTTGTGGTTTAGTCGGTTGAAGGTTACAAAGTTGTTGTGGTTTGCATGCGGTAATGTTTTGTGCTTTTTCTGCTGTGAATTGATTATGGGACAAAATGGTTTTAAGTTTCTATTTGTTGTTGCATTCTCATAACTTGCAAGAAAGATGTCACGACCACCCATCCTGATCAGTGACTTGAAGCCTGATAACATAGTTTGTTGATGTTTACAACATGTGAGTGTTTTGCATGCGTTGCTAAATGATTTTCTTTCAAACCCTAACTTTCTCAGGACCTGATGTGTACTATTCTTAAATGTGTTTTAACTTTTCTTAGATGCTTGTGGTTTAGTCGGTTGAATGTTACAAAGTTGTTGTGGTTTGCATGCGGTAATGTATTGTGCTTTTTCTGCTGTGAACTGTTTATGGGACAAAATGGATTTAACTTTATATTTGTTGTTGCATTTTCATAACTTGCAAGAAAGATGTCACGACCACCCATCCTGATCAGTGACTTGAAGCCTGATAATAATGTTTGGAAGCTGGCTGTACGTGTTGTAGATCTGTGGTTCGTAAAGGAGCGCAATGGACAACAGCATATTGAGGTTGTTATTCAAGATGGGAAGGTGTTGGTTATGTCTAATGTTTTGTTTTTTAAACCCTTGGTAAATTTAGCCTTTTCTGTTGTGCCTTACAAACTTTTATTTTAAACAGGGAGATCAGATACAGGTGATTACGCGGTCCCGAGAATTTGATGTCTGGAGTAAACTATTACAGGAATATAATACATACATGATTTACAATGGAGAACCCGTGCTGAATGACTTACCATTGAAAGTGTGTGACAACGATTACAAACTATTTTGGAATCGTGCTACCACTATGACAGCCACAAACATCCCAGATATCCCACCGCACACATTCAAATTTAAACAGTTGCAAGATTTTATAAATGGGAATTTTATAGTTGATCATTTGTATGGTATGCTGAGTGATTTCATGTTTATGTAATATTGTACTTCATTTCTTAAAAACCACACAACCTAACATTTCATTGTGATGTAGATGTAATTGGTGTTGTTATGCAAGTGGTTAGGACACAACATCCAGGTGCAAGGAAAAAGGCTTGCGTTAACCTATCTGTTGCTGATCAAAGGTTTCATTCGTAACTTTTATGTTAACATTTGGAATGCATGTTTTCATTATACAAAACATAATTCATTGTTTCTTATTGTTTGTTTCCAGTGGGACTGAAATTGATGTTACGCTGTGGGAGTCATATGCCACTCAATTTATGTCTTACAATAATGATAGTGGACAGCTGGTTGTCATCCTCACTCATGCATGGTGTCGCCAGAGTTCATGTAATTTGTGTTGTTGTTGTCTGGATTTTCACATTACATAATTTGGCTACCCGATATAAATATATGTAATTGTTTGACTCCGATGCAGCATCTGGAAAGCTGAACTTGTCTAATTCATGGCATGGATCAAAGCTACTACTTAACCATGACCATCCTCAAGTTGCTGAATTCATGAAAACATATATACCTTAAGACAGGTTTTATTGATTACATATCCATTCTAATTATAATTTAGTAACCATACATGCATACTTTGTTTTCTGACTCAGATTTATTGATGGAAATCCTACACCTGATTCCTCACAAAGTAGATCTCTAACTTCGTGTTCACAAGGGACATTTGATGACAGGTCTTTCTCCTTTACGAAGGATGTCAGGAGCATAAGAGATATGCTTACTCTTCGTGACGTAATTACGTTTATTCTCATTAATTATTAAGCCATTAATTATTATACGGTTTTCGGTTTTTTCATCGTTTTCGGTGTTTTCTAATAATGTGGAGTATTTTTTGTAGGAATCATTCTGCAATACGATTGGTACAACAAAGCGGTTCAAGGCCAATCCGTTTGGATGGTACTATGAAGTATGTTCAAAGTGTAACAAAACTAACCAATGCATGTGTGGCGACCAAGCGACACCAATTACAAAGTATTTACTGCCATTCAAGCTATGAATTTCGTTACTCATTTGATATTCCTGTTGTTTATAGTGGATTAATTGAAAAACTTATGTTATGTAACATGTGTACATTTCGTGTAATTAGGTACAAAATTGATATAGAGGTGGAACATGATGGTGTGTCTGCGAATTTTGTCTTCTGGGACAAAGAATGCATACCAATTGTTGTTATGTCTGCCCATGCTTTAAGGGAGATCATGCGACCTGTGAGTATTCTATAACCTTTCGTCATGGCTGCAAGTTACACCCATGTCTCATAACATTGTTTCATTACCCACTAATATGCCTAATATTCTCAATATATTCCATAAATCTGTGGTCAATGCATAGTAATACAAATACTTTCCAATATTATTATTTGCCATAAATCGAGAATAATACATATTAATACAATGCTTCCAATCTATTTCATAATTTCCTTAATGAAACGCTTCTCGTAGACCAATGAGGACCACCCACTGATTTACCCCGCCGACCTTGATAATCTCCTGGAAAAGAGTTTTGCTTTTCGGGTCAAATATCAGCCATTTTACAAACAAGCATCTGTAGTGAGACTCACTAGAGATAAGGACGTTATGCTACAAATTGGAGATGCCATCATGCCTAATGAAGTAGGTTTTTCATTATCCAACAAAATTCATTGTTTGGTTATATGATGTATATTCTTATATATATTATGTTTACTGTATATAACATTGACAATAAGTTTTTTTATAAAGGATGCCCCAATTATCCCACCAAAAGATTCTGGTAGCAAAGGAAAGGCCCCTATTATAGATGAAGATAATAACAACAATATCACTCTCACACAAACCTCAAATCCCACTGTAAGCTTTCATATACTGTATTAACAAAGAAATTCATAATATTGCAATGTAAATTACTATTATATTACCCTCTTGTAGAGTAATGCTTCTGCTGCACAAAACTGGAGCCCGAAACCCAACTTGACCCATAGTCCGGCTAAAAGATTGTCGCCGGATGTTGTTCTAAATGATGATACAGATTTTTCAGAACTTTTGGCACCAAAACAATCTGCCACCAAAAGTTCAAGACCCAAAAGTGCAAGACACTCGAAGAACAAATGATATCATGATGCATGCCATGCAACATATTCCCTAATTAATGTTTCATCTTTTGAACATCTAACTACTATCTCTTTATGTACAATCTAATATCCACTCCATTTCTCATGAATATTAATTCTTGGAGTGGTAGTTTTGTATCTTAATATGGAAGGATGTGTTCCTTTATTTTGTTATGAATATCAATGGTAATGGAAATATTTTGTTCAGATATTTATTACTTCAAACGTCAACTACAACCAAAAAGTTTAACTTCTCTATATCCTACCATACAAGTATTTAATACAACAACTTCAATTATTTATAAAGTTTAAAATACAAAACATTTCCAATTATATTTTCAAGTACTTTATTAGGCAACTGTAATTAATTATAATATTTTCAAAATGTTGTTGTAAACAATCTTTACAACTGCACCATGAATGTTGTAATATTGTTTTATATAATAATTTTTTTCAGAATACCCAGTTTATTTTATTTTATTAGGCAACTTTAATAATAATATATGTTATAATAATGTTGCAGGTTTGACTTACATGTAATAATAAAACTTTTGTCATGTTGAAGTCCTTCATTTTATACCAACTTCTGACACACGCCCATACAAAAAGTAATAATTTTTCCAACTTTCACATCCTTAAACAAAACATAGCAAAAAGTTGTAATAAAAAGGGAAATGTTGCAAAAAGTATTCATGAAAAGTAGTGAGTTAACCTGATGTGTAGTATTGGAACACACACCCTACCCATTATTTACCACCTATTTTATTTGAAAACTTTATTTGGTTTGCTAACTTATTAAATGCTTTTTTGCTGTAATAAAAAGGTATATGTTGCAAAAAGTAGTAATTAAAAGTAGTGAGCTAACATGATGTGTACTATTGCTGTAACATGATGTGTATTATTTACCACATACTTTACACATCATAACTTTATTTTGTTAATAATAGTAATTAAAAAGGTATATTTTGCTGTAACATGATGTGTATTATTTACCACATATTTTATTCGCAAGCTTTATTAAATGCAGCTACAACTTGATTTGAAAGGTCACACTTGCTTGTATCATTACTTGTACATTACTACAATTGTTTTATTATTTTATCTTATTACACTACACAAAGTAATTATCATTGCAAGCTAAGTTGCTTCAAGACTAGACTGGGATTTCCAATATTTCCTTTTCCCATGCAACTACCACCACTGCCTGCGCATGAAATCTGCAAGTGATCCACTTTACTGTAGCACACTCAAATCACACACAACTTCCCTGCGCGTTTACTATTCCTTGTTATCTTTCTCAATGCTTACAACTCAATTTTTTTTACTATCGCATTTAGCACTTCAACAACAAAATTATTATTAATTCCTCTTAATTAATACTATTATATATATCTTTTTAAATATGTTATTACAATAATTGAAACGTGAACAACATTGTGATTATTACCTTTATATTTATTATTATTCTTTTTCTACTTTGTCCTTAATATAAGCTTATTATTGCTACAATTAAACAACATACTAAACCATTATTAGTTTTCTATTAATACAGGGGCTTATTAAATTTTTCCTTACTTTATTCTGATTAATATTACAACTAAATAATAATATTACTAATAGGTTTCTATTTACTATTATAATTATTATTATTATTTTACTTACTATTTTCTATTCAGTTCAACGAAATTATTATTCGTTAGGTTTGTAATAATAATAATAATAATAATAATAATACTAATAATATTTATTTTATTGTTATTATTATTATTATTATTATTATTATTATTATTATTACTACTACTACTCTTGTGCTGTTAACATATGTTATGAACATAATATATTTTTCCTTATAAAATTATAAGATTTTATTTAATTATTATAATTGTCAAAGCTTTTTTATTCTAATATATTTCATTTAAGCATTCTGCCCTTTTTCATTCACACCTTTTTCCAGTTTATTCTTTGTTGTTATTCTGAAGTGGTGGTTACAGTACTTGCTTGACTTCATTCTGAGATTACCAAGTGTAAGTTCTAAAAACTATTCTTAATCCATGTATCCCATTATCAGCTTATTAGTCTATCTTACAGATGTTGTTCTTATCCTTTATAGTGCAGGAACCTCAAATTCAAACCATCTCCTCTCAGTTGCACCATTTGTAATGTTACATAATGCAACAACCACAGCATAAAAGGTTAGGCATAATGTAGTATATTTCCGTTAATATTTTATAAATATTCCATAATTTTGTATATGACATTATGTAGAATTATTTAAATTAATGCATAACGTATTTACTATGTCATTGTCTTTATTTCGGTTAAATGTAGAGAAAGTTATTACAATGCAACTCCTGATGATGTTGCACTCTGGAGACAATGTGCAACCAAGCGGAATCGATTCCGTAGATTTCAAATACTGAAGCATAAAAAATCAAAACGCAGCAAGCATGACTGCCACACCAACGGTTTTACCCCATCCAACATTAGGATTCCCTTATCTGAAATTCCTTTACAATGCATAAACCAACCTTTCAATACCAACTCTACACATACACAGCCTTCTCATTCCAAACATGTTATGCATACTCCACCCAAATGGTTCAAACTTAATAACATCGGAACAAACCTTCTAAGTCTGTTCTCAAATGTCCAAGACACAAGTGGTGATGAAAATCATAATTCAAACATACTGCAACATCCACATGGACCACCACCTCATCCTCCGACTAAACAGACTCCAACACCAACATTGAGGTAACTAATCACTCTGCAATACACAATACGTTATTCTAACAACAAAATTATTTTTTCTTATGTCATTTTATGCTTCAGATTATGCCAGAATTTACCGTGCTCAATTCTGGAACAAACTACTCCGGCAAGAGGCCGACCTAATAAGAGTCTCCGTTTACCAGAAAGAGCACAACTCCTTATGAGCCGAGAGAATTTGGACGTCGATGTGACTCAGGCTCCAATCCCAACAGTGTAACTTATACCCTACTATTTAACTTACCCTACCGCACAAGTCATTATTATACGTTATAATCTAATGTTGTTATTTGCAGCTGTGATAATAATAAGGCCACCGAATTTGTCCCACTTCAAATTAAACGCGGAAGAGGCCGCCCAAAAAATCATGTTGTTATAAATCATTTGCAAGTCAACTTACCAACAATTTGTTATCCGGTTAATACTCTTCCTGTGTAAGTATATACATATTGGTTCAATAATTTCTTTTGAAATAATATGTCAAAAAATGCAGTGTGTTGAAGCTATAGTATTTCAGGACTCCTGCCAATGTTGTTGAGCCGCCTATTACCATTGAATTAAATACACCAATATCCACACAAGATACCTCTACACATGTTTTTAATCCTACTTCAAACCTGGACTTTGATAGTGAAAGTGAACATGACTCTGACTATGACCCTTTCCAAAGTATGTGGTTTTTTTTTATGATCCCTTTATAATTTTTAATATATATCACTTTCAGTCAATATTCATTCAATGCTAACAATTTGCACCTGTCATTTGGACAGGTCAACACTCGGATGACGACTCAAGCTTCGAAAATGATGACATTGACGCGGCGTTCTCAAATGCAAACATAAATCACCTTAACAATCAAGGTATACCATATGTTTTTCATTCGTATAATACATTTTTCACTGTCGTTTTACTATACGAATTTCATTTTTTAAATATATCCATATCTCTATAGAATATTCTGATTTGGGTGACACCATGATGGAGTGTCAACATTGCAAAGCCTTAATGTGGTACCAAGAGAGAATTGATAAACATAAGCATACACCAAATCCCAAGTACACTTTATGTTGTGGCAATGGCAAAGTCGAACTTCCATACTTAAAACACCCTCCAGAAATATTATCCCATTTGCTATTTCATAAAGATGCAAAGGAGAGTAAAAATTTTCAGGCGAACTTGCGAACCTACAACATGATGTTTGCATTCACTTCACCTGGTGCAAAGTTGGATAACAAATTCAACAACGGATGTGGACCACCGACAGTAAGAATTCAAGGTCAAACTTGCCATCGGATAGGGAGTTTATTACCAACTGAAGGACATCCTCCAAAGTTTGCCCAATTGTATATATATGACACAGAAAATGAAATAGCTCATAGAATGAAAGGTCTAGGGTAAGCACTTTTGCCACTTATAACCCTGGAATATGCTACTCAGGCAGCTTTGTATTTTTTTACATTTTTGTTTAAATATTCTCTTTTCCCAAATCTACAGAGAAAATAACAACATTGATCCAAACATTGTCAAACAACTTTCAGAAATGATGTACAACAATAATACACATGCAAAGAGTTTTCTAATGGCAAGACAAAGACTTAACCAAGGGAATGTCCACAACTTGCAACTACGACTAATTGCAAATAGAACTACAGATGGTAGAGTGTACAACCAACATACTGTATCAGAAGTAGCTGCATTAGTTGTTGGGGACATTGACACGGCAGATGAAAGAGATATAATTATGCAGAGGCAAGGATGAAAGCTAAAACGGATTGATGAGTATCATGCAAGCTATATGGCTTTTCAATATCCATTGATATTCCCATACGGAGAAGATGGTTTTAGACCTAATGTTGCACATCGAGATCTTGACATTTTTGAAGACGATCTAAGAAACAGGCTTACTATTTGAGAATGGCTTGCATTCCGAATTCAAAACAGGTGTCACGAGGGTAGGACATTTTTATCATCTAGGAGGTTGTTCCAATAATTTTTGGTGGATGGTTACACAATGCTAGAGGGGGAGCGGTTGAAATGGCTAAGAAACAACCAATTGAAACTTAGAGTATCTAAGTATAACAACCTCAACCAAGAAACAAACGAACCTGGCACAAGTGGTTCATCCATTGGCAAAAGAGTTGTCCTACCATCTTCGTATGTTGGAAGTCGAAGATTTATGGATCAGTTATACTATGACGGAATGGCCATTTGTAGTAAAGTAGGATTCCCATACCTATTTATTACTTTTACTTGCAACCCTAATTGGCCTGAAATCAAAAGAGCTTTGGATCCCCTAAACTTGAAGCCACACGATCGACCAGACATCATTGCGAGAATTTTCAAAATGAAGTTTGATAACCTCTTATCAGACATTACAAAAAAAGGTTTCCTTGGAAAAGTTCTTGCTTGTAAGTTTGTTTATATCATTATTTAATTTTTGCAAAAGCAACCTTTATGTCTCTATTTAAATTGTTCAATAGCATCCTCCACTGATGTTGTTCTTTTCTTTGATTAACAGATATGTACATAATAGAATTCCAAAAAAGAGGTTTACCACATGCTCATATCCTTATATTCTTGGATCCATCCAACAAATATCCAACACCTGGTGACATTGATAAAATTATATCTGCTGAGGTCCCAGATCCTTTGAAACATCCAAGATTGTATGATTTGGTTAAAAACCACATGGTACACGGTCCGTGTGGTGTAGCAAACCCAAAGTGTCCATGTATGAAGGATGGAAGATGTTCCAAGTATTACCCAAAGAAATTTCAAGATGTCACTATAGTTGATCAAGATGGTTATCCGGTTTATAGAAGAAGACAAAATGGGCACACCATCGAAAATAATGGAATACAACTTAACAGTAGCCATGTCGTCCCACACAACCCAAGCTTATTAATGAAATATGAAGCACACATAAACATGGAATGGTGCAATCAAAGTACTTCAATCAAGTATCTGTTCAAATACATCAACAAGGGTTCTGATAGAATTTCAGCGGTTATTGTTCCAACAACTACCACCGGTAATACGCATGTTGATGAAATAAAACAATACCTTGATTGCCGGTACGTTTCTCCAAGTGAAGCATGTTGGAGAATTTTTTCGTATTCTATCCATGGGAGAAAACCAGCTGTAGAAAGATTGTTCTTTCACTTGGAAGGCGAGCACTCAGTTTACTATAAAGATTTTGAACAAATCGGAAATGTCCTTTCAAAAGCAAGTGTCACAGAGTCAATGTTTACTTCATGGTTTGTGGCAAATAGGGAATATGAGAAAGCCAAGACATTGACATATGGTCAGTTCGTGTCCAAGTTTGTTTACGTCAGAAAAACCAGAAAATGGAAACCGAGGAAAAGAGGTTATACCATTGGTCGCTTGATTTGGGTTCCTCCAACAACTGGTGCTTTGTATTACTTGAGAATGTTGTTAACCGTGAAAAAAGGCCCAACATGTTATGATGATCTCAAAATAGTTGACGGTTTTAAACATGCAAATTTTAGAGAGGCGTGCTACGCTTTGGGCTTTCTTCAGGATGATAAGGAATTCATTGATGATATAAAGGAGGCTTACAACTGGGGGGTCTGGTATATTCTTGCGAAAGCTTTTTGTAACTATGTTATTATCATCTTCGATGAATCGTCCTGAACATGTTTGGCAAAAAACATGGACATACTTATCTGACGGTATTCTGTACGAGGAAAGAAGATTGACAATGAATCCAGGTACTTCGCCACTCCTGTCCTTACTTTGCTATCTCTTCCATTAATATGTTTTCAAAATGCCATAATGATTTTTCTTATTTCTTTTAACCATATTATGTAGATTTATCTTTGACCGATCATGAAATACAACAACTAACATTGATAGAGATCGAGAAGCAGTTACAAAAAAACAAACGCAGCTTGAATGAGTTTAAGCCTATGCCATACTCCGATGCTTACATCCTGGATTTTCTTGGAAATCGATTGATATACGATGAAAGACAATATGATATTTCTGAGCAAACTTCAATGTACCAAGACTTGTTTCATAAATTAACAGGTTCTATTTAAAATACATGCACTTTACTTTTTAATATATATGATTTATGGATGCTTTGTTGTTTTATTTTAGCCTGTGGTAGCCTATTCCTAACCAAACAATATTCATTACACACACATTCATCACATTTGTTTTCTCTACGTGCTATGTCACTTTCAATGATACCTCCAGCAGTACGTATGAAATCTACATTTAGCAATTATAATTAAAACAACACAATCACAATGCTAACAAAATAAACGCCATGCTACTACCAATAATACATTTTTATAAGGCTTACATAATAATACTTCCAACAATACATTTCACAATCATTCAAAACAAAACAACATTGTACTACCATATTTACTTGACGTGCTAATGCTACAACTTAATATAACTGTCTTAAACATCACTTAGTACCACTAATACGGCAAATAACTTCATCACATAATGTAACTTATAAACCCAAACTGACTTCATCTATCCCTAACTTGAACATACAGCCTATCTGGGGGATTAACTAAATTGAAACAAACCACATTTCCTCTCTTTAGTTTTCTTGTCCGTACTAAGTTGTATCACGCTCTGCCGATATACTTCTCAAAAACGTTTCGGTTTGCACTTAAAATTTCACAGTCATATTTGTTACCCATATCCAAATCTATCATCTCAATATATGTCTGATTCCATAATAAGCATTCTTCAGAAGCTTTTCTTGGAAAGTGCTGAAAAAAAAAGT
Source organism: Lathyrus tuberosus (assembly GCA_022829125.1). NCBI lineage: Eukaryota > Viridiplantae > Streptophyta > Magnoliopsida > Fabales > Fabaceae > Lathyrus > Lathyrus tuberosus. The sequence continues at coordinate 3,426,434 of JALAZF010000549.1, read as the reverse complement.
CAACCCCATTATAAACATTAAAATAAATTGGTTTAGGCTAAATCAAATATAACATGCATGTATCGACACAAACCAAAACATTTTTTTTCGCCAACTTTCCAGACTTTATGTAAACCCTCCATGTATAGTTTCCCTCACTATTATATCCATCATCAGTGTCATCAGTTTCGTAGCTGTTGATACAGATGCAACGATACAATGTTACAAAGTGTAGAAACAAACTGAAACATCATAACATTCGAAGTTATTTATAAAAACAAATTTTCATACCTGTTGTCACTTGATAGTTGAATGGGATTTTCCTCCATTGTTACTTGCTATCTTTCTTTAACTAATAACTTGTACACAAGCTGCAAAATCCATTCTACTTGTGCCTTTTTATATACAACCAATGGCCATTAATGTGGTAGATGGGATATAAATGAAGTGCTAGGAAACAAGACTTCATAAAAGTTAATTTTACTCACCTTGCATGCATGCTACACGACATGTGTAATTATTCATTTAATTGGTGCTTCATATTAATGTGGTAGTTGGACATTAAATGACTTTGGTGGAACTCATTTCTTTACTACATCTGCAAGTAACTTCTTTAACACTTACACTTACTAATATTAAATGTCTTTGGTGGAACCCAAGGAGTTTGTTTCATTCGTTGGATATCCACAGCTAGTGTGTTTCAATTATTTCGTTGACTATACAATGCAATTCTTTTATACGTTGGCAAACATTCCTTACTGCCACTACACTTCATATTCCATAAATAATGTCATACTAATATTAAATTGGCATATACACACTACTACTAATCAATTTTAAATGAGCTTTCTCCTTATTATTTATGTCTAACACAAATAACTTACTATTGTTAATATAACTAAATTTTTTATCATGCAGCCAAACAAAACACGATATTCAACAAAATTATGACTGCTGTTAAGGAACATAATGGAAGTGTCTTTTTTTTATATGGTTATGGTGGTACTGGAAAAACATTCATGTGGAACACACTATCAGCAGCCTTGCATTCACAGCATGATATTGTTTTAAATGTTGCTTCCAGTGGAATAGCAAGTTTACTATTACCGTGCGGTAGAACTGCGCATTCACGATTCAAAATCTCGGTTCCCTGTTTGGAGTCATCCGTTTCTAACATTGCCAAGAAACCAGACCTTGCTGGACTATTAAAATTAACAAAGCTGATAATCTGGGATGATGCTCCAATGGCAAACAAATTCTGTTTTGAGGCACTAGATAAGTCTTTAAAAGACATCATGGGTGTTGGAAAAAACCCTTCTGACAAGATCTTTGGTGGAAAAGTTGTTGTATTTGGTGGTGATTTTAGACAAATTCTTCCTGTTGTACCATGAGGCACTAGGTCTGATATAGTTCATTCAAGTATTAATGCCTCTTACATTTGGGATCATTGCAAGGTTCTAACACTTACCAAAAACATGCGATTGCAAACTGGGTCTGTTTCAGATGATGGAAGTGATATTGAGAATTTCTCTAACTGGATTTTACAATTGGGAGATGGAAAACTCAATGAACCAAACGATGGTTATGCAGAAATTACAATCCCCCCCCCCCCCCCCCCCCCGATTTGTTGCTACCTGATTATGTGGATCCTATTGATAAGATTGTTACTTCTACTTATCCAAATCTACTTGAGAATTACAAAAATTCAAGTTTCCTTCAGAGCAGAGCTATTTTGGCATCAACTATTGAGATTGTTGACGAAATCAATGATTACATTACAAACATCATTCCAGGCAACTATCGTTACTCTACCATGTTTCCACATATCTTACACTATTTTTTTAAAACATACATATCTTTTTTACTCTAGCATCTTTGTACATATCATACACTATTTTGTGATTACTATACCTATTTCGTTTCTCATTCCAATGTTTTATTTTTTTAGGGGATGCAAAAGAGTATTTAAGTAGTGATTCAATAGACAGATCAGAAGCCAATGATAATGATGCCTTTCAACATTTGACTCCTGAATTTCTTAGTTGTTTAAAAACTTCCGGATTACCTAACCATTCTTTGAAGTTAAAGATCGGAACAACCGTAATGTTGATCCGAAATTTAGATTAATCGGAAGGACTTTGTAATGGAACAAGGTTGACAGTAACCAGACTTGCAAACCATGTTATCGAGGCTAAGATTATTACAGGTACTCATGTTGGAAACACTATTTACATTCCTTGTATGTCCATGTCTCCGTCGCAATCTCCATGGCCATTCAAGCTTATTCGACGACAATTCCCAATTATTGTCTCTTTTGCAATGACAATCAACAAATCTCAAGGCCAATCCTTAGACTATGTCGGTATATATCTACCAAAAGATGTTTTCAGTCACGGACAACTCTATGTTGCAGTCTCAAGAGTCAAAAGTAAAGCTGGTTTGAAAATATTGATTCATGACAAAAATAAACTCCCACTTGACTACACAACTAATGTGGTTTTCAAAGAAGTTTTTCATAATGTTGTTTAGGTATAATATTGTTACATCTTTACACATAACAATTCATTAACCTATATTTCCTGTTATATGACATTGTTGTTCATTTTACAGGTGGCTGCGTATATCCATTTCTATCTCTGCTTTGGAAACCTTGCAGTCTTTGATTTCCATTTTTTTGTTTTTGCTCCTGTTATGGGACTATCGTCCCAACTGTTCTGATGTATATTTCTTATTATTTTGATACTCTCCTATTCAACTCTTTGTGACTTCATGTTAACTACTGCCATAGTTCAATTATTCAACTATTTTTTTGGTTTTAACTCTTTCTCACTTCATTGATCAATTATTTCAATGTTATTATTACCACTAACGCAGCACATAAATCTCATAACCATTTTAATTTCCTCCTATTTATTATCAACCTATATATAAATCCATTTTGACGCATAAATTGGAACAACCACCCATTAGCACAACCAAAGCAATCAGTTTTTGCTTCATTACCACAACCACCCATTAGCACCACCCCTGTTTTACTAAAACAACTGCAATACATGATATCCAAGCTTTATTAGAAGACAATGAATAAACAAATACAACTGATCAATAATTTCTTATAACTGACAGTAACACTTAATTCATCAAAACATATTTATAACATAATACTAATATTATCCTTGCAGACCAAAATGTTCAACAACTTAGTTTAAAACACTAACATAATTATACCAACAACATATAGATTCCAACTTAGTCATTAAAATTCACAAGATCAGCATAACAAAATAATACGATAAACTACCAACAGCACTTCATTCCTAAATGCTAATCCTTCAAATCAATTAGTCACAACGGTTTAAGATCCTGACATAAATTTTCTTGCCTGGAGGGCTGCTAATCATGAAGGCAAGCTCATCACCAACTTTAAGTTCTGTTTTCTTCGAAAACTCATACCATCCGCGACCAATGAAAACTTCTGTAGAGTACTTTCTAACCGACCTATGCAGTTCACAATCATAGATTTGTCTCAGTTTACCATCACACAGCTTAATTTGTGTTTCCCCTTCTTTCACACATTCTTTTATAACTCGTTGCGGTAGTTGCTGTAAAATAAACAAAAATATCGATACCTATAAATTTCTCCATTACAATATTTTAGATTGATACAACAACATTAAACACAACTTTTACCAAAACATTATTCCTTGCCGTGTCTCCAGAACGAATCTTCCGAAACCATATATAGTACTTCAGCCGACTTCCAATCACCTTCTGACAATCGTCATCATCGTAACTAGAAATCATAACAAAACATCACAAACAACCAATACTTTGTCATAACAATTTTCAGCCAATAAAATCTGAAGCATCTGTTATATTTATTAACTTTTTGTTTACCTTTCGCTATCAGATGATATGGCTATAGGTGGCCCGTCCTTCTTCCCAATTTCTCCTTCTAAAACTTCATCTGCAGGTTCTTTTCCTTTTTCGGACACTCGGATATTAGTTTTTCCCCTACCTCCACTCCCCTCACCAGACTCGGCCATCTTTCTCTTCTTGACCCCATTGTATTCAATTGACATTGTGTTACCCTTCATATCTTTCTCTAAAACATTCACTTTTTTCGTATAATTCGTAACACTGAAATCCAAAGCTCCCTCTCCAAATTGAGCATTTCCTTCATTTGCCTTTTTCCCTTCAATTTAGCAGCAGCTTCTTGTTCTAATCCACAACCACGCTCCCCAATCGTTGCACTACCAGATTTCTCTCCCGCAGGCATTTCATTTCCTCTTCAAACCATTAACATAAAATATTATACTACTCGACATAAAAAATTATATACATAAACAAAAACTCAATTTAGATTCACACAATTACCTTCTTGCAAATGTTCCTGTCTCAGCCTTCTCTTTTTCTTTTCTGAACTCCTCAAACGTCAATTTTTCCTCCTTTTACATCACCCGCACATAATCGTCTTCGTAACTCATGTATGCTAACTTAAGCTCGAGGTATCGACGCAATTCTTCCCTGAAAGTAAGGAGAAAAATCTTATTACTAATGATACTGTTGTCCCTGTCTTCGTGAAGTTTCTACAAGAACAAAGACGTGATATTGTTTTTTCATTAATAAACAAACACAAAAATGTCATTTTTCTCCTCTAATTTAAATATCAATTTGTAGACGCCATACTCCAACAACAGAATTTCTCAAAAATACACACTAACACCAGCATCAACACAGTTTCGACCATCTTCGAATTTGGAACCGACAAAGATGTTACGAGTAGCACAAAAAAAAATATTACAACAGCAACAAAAGAACAAACAACAACAATCTATCAGTTTAGTAAAACTATAATGGAAACGAACTTCTGACCTGATACACAATGAAATCCAAAACTCCATAATATTAACGAATCAAAACAAATGTGATAGCAGAACGGAATCAACACGTTTAAACAACCACAGTTTCATGACGAAGACAAACACTTTATAATACAAAATGAAACACAGCCATCAATCCATGTAAACAAAAAATTCGCAGTTTCACAAAACGACAACAACCATAACTAACTTCAACAATAACCAGTTTACACTGCTGTACCAATATTAAAATCCAACACGAAATTTGTAAAATAAATTTTAATCAAGACGCTATCTGAACAACTGCATACCCTTTTATACAAACAAACATTTACAGCTTGAAACAATACTCATAACTATTGAGCTCAAACTCCACAATATCACCACATGCAACAACGATTTCGATCTACTCTTTACTCCCCAATACCTCGTCCCCAATGTTTGCAATATCAAGATTCAAGAAACATGCAGAACCACGGTTCCAGTAATAAACCTGCAACGCTACACCCATAACTACAGAAATTTATCACAAACTTACCTCTTCCATGACGATGACGATCCCTTTCTTGACATTCTTCAGCTTCCTTTCCTTTTCTTTTGTCTTCTGCCTCTGAATGTAACCCTAACTCTTGTACTCTACCCCCAATTCACAACCTTTTTCTTAAATTAATACAAACCTACTACCCCACGTTAAACTACCTAAACTCAGTTTTTTTTAATTACTTTCATCCACCACCACTTTATTTTTTCAACTGTACCCCCCCTATATTTTACATACCTCACATTTTTCTTTTTCCTAACCTTTTTTTTATTTCAATTATTTCCCAATTATTTTTCTAACCCATACTTATATGGCTGCATATTGACTTCCTATTTTTTTCCACTTTTTTTTTTCTCAAATAACACATTTCAATTCTATCATACTTATGTAATACTTTCATATTTTCTTACTTCTAATTCATTGTCTTTTTTTATTAATTATTTTTCACAATCAAACTACATTAATTAATATTTTTTCATTCTACATGTTTAATTTTTTATTCATTTTAATCTAAACACCAATAACCTGTGCGTCCGCACGGGTTTTTTTACTAGTTTTGTTTTAAGAATACTTCCAATCCACCTATATATATATATATATATATATATATATATATATATATCGTTTGTTTTATCATTATGATTTTTATTGTTAGTATTTGAGTAATATTTGGTTGACAGGTTCTAGTATAACCTATAAACTGTATTTATATATTATTTTTTTTATAAGTATTAGGAAAAAAATTAATAATAATTTTTTCTTGTATTTTTGGAAAATATATTTTTTATTAAAAAAAGGTTTAAAATTACTTTTATTTTCAAGAATGCTATTAAATCATATTTATTATAACGGCCAATAATAGCTCTTCTTTAGAAAGTGATATTAAATAATATTATAGTGTAGTAGGCTACGATAGCGCTTTAATAGGAAACGCCATTAAATGATAGGCTTTTAATAGCGCTTTCAAGTGCTATCTTAGATAACACACCTTTAATAGCAGGAGCTTTAATAGCGCTTAAAAGCGCTATTAAATCCCAAATAAAGCGCTATCAAAAGCCTTTTTTGGTGTAGTGGTCAAAGCCCAAGATTGAAGCTAAAGGGTGACTGAGAGAGAGAATTCGTCATCTCTAAAGGGAGAAAAACTCACCTATTCATCACAAATATTGAGAAATTGGTTATAAAGGAGAATTATTTTAACTGGGATATGTAGAATCTAGTAATGCCATAATTTCCTCACTGTAGAGCAATGCCACTTTTCCCTTATGAATCTTTCATGCTAAGAGAGGGACATTGGCTTGGATTTGAGGAATCCAGAGGCTTGCCACTTATAGCTGTCAGATGAAAGAGTAATTTTAGCCAGGATAAAGGAGAGACTCCAGCTTGGATTTTGAATCAACAAGTGTGCCACTTACAGCAATTATCTGAAAAAGATTTTGATTATTTGTTTTGATATGTGATGTATAAAGAAGATGTCTTCCTGCATAGAAGACTCATGGTCTCATCTGAGAGGATATTGATTTTTGTGTGCCTTGATCAAAGCCCAAGGTTGAAGCTAAAGGAAACTGACTCCACTGGGGAGAGTTTTATCTGTCTTGTACAAAGCCCAAGATTGAGGCTGACTGAGGAAATTCTTATATGAAGCATAAGAGAAGGCTGTCTTTTGCTGAGGATTCGTTGAAATCCAAGAGTAGGTCCAAATTGTATTGGGGGTCCAAAAGGATTTACTCTTGCTGGGGATTTAGGGCAGAGTTGAAGTATCAGATGCCTTGAGGCTCTAATTCTGTTGAGGATTTGTTAATGGTAAATTGACCCTGGTTGGGGATTCTTGAACCTTGTCGAGGATCAAAGAAGTTTAAAGGTGAGTTTGAAAACCTTAGAGGTTTTAACTCTTTTGGAGACTGGTGTATTGGTAGAGTGATCATGGTTTTTCCTATACTTTTAGGAAACTTGAGGGTCTCTGTGTGAGACCCCAGAGTGGATAAGACATTCCAAGTCTACTTGTATGAAGCCTAAGAGGAGGCTGTTAGTTTAAGGGGTGAAGATCAACCTTTAGATGGTAGTTTGCTCTAGAAATTTGACTTCTCTGGGGATTAGGCTTAAAAAAAAGAAGACTGATTTCTATCATATGATTTTAGGAAGCCTTTGGGTCCTTGTACTAAGCCAAAGAGGAGGTTGGGGAACTTCTAAGAAGCTTGTTGGTCCTTATACTAAGCCCAAGAGAAGGTTGGGGATGCTTCTAGGAAGTCTGTGGGTCCAAGCCTAAGAAAAGTTCAAGAAAGGTTTCACTGGGAGTTAATCCTTTCTTTGTTGAACAATTCCAAGGTTTGAAGAAATTCAAAAGAGGTTTCACCGGGAATGAATCCTCTCTAGGGAAATGAATTTCTTGTATACATACATTTCTAAGTTTTGACAGTCTTGCGAAAAGTTTCACCGGGAATAATGCCTTTCTCTGTTCCATATTGAATAAGCCCAAGAGGAGGCAGACTGTATAGGGAATTTCCTATGCGGGAACTAATTTTGACTATGTTAGAAAGTAACCTCTGGTTTGACCTAACTGCTGGGGGAAACTCTAGACAAATATGCACAAGTATATACAAATAAATGTATTGGCAGGTATATATCAAATATGCATTATATTGAAAAAATGTTGGGACTTATACTCTAAGAAGAGGCCCAAGTGTATTGTGATCTGTTGTATTGATAATGACTGTATGATTAGGATTTTAAGAAATTGAAAAAAGTTTTGAGAAAAATATGAACTTGAATTAAAAGAAATTTGTTTGAAAGAAATGTTGCGGCTTATAACTCAAAGAGAGGCCCAGGTGATCTAAGAGCAGTTTCACCGGGAATAATGCTTCTCTTAGTACCAGTTTATAAAAAATAGATGATTTTGAAAATAGAGGTATGGGGCTTACAACTCAAGGAGATACCCATGGGAGTTGTTTATTGTTTAAAACAAAGTTTATGTACAAAAGATTGGGGCTTATACTCTAATAGAGGCCCAGATGACCTGTTTTGAAAACAGAGATCATACTGCGATATCGGAAGACGTTGTGGGGCTTATACTATAGCAGAGGCCCAAAATTGTTTATGTACAAGGAAGAATAGGTGTTACACTCTAATAGAGGCCCAACAAGTTATTTTTATACAAGAGTTAGGGCTTATAGCTCAAGGAGATGCCCAGATGAAAAATTTGAAAAGGCGACGATCGCGCCTTGATTTTTAAAACCACAGAGGGACTTATACAATGACTGAGGCCCAAAATTATTTACTTACAAACGGGTGGGTCTTACACTCTACAAAGAGGCCCAAAAGATTATTTTTACACAAGAGTTGGGGCTTATAGCTCAAGGAGATGCCCAGATGAAAAATAACGATCGCACCATTTATTTTGAAAATCGTATCGGGACTTATACAATGACTAAGGCCCAAAAATTATGTATTTACAAAAGGGTTGAGTCTTGCACTCTAATAGAGGCTCAAAAGTATTTCAAATGAAGTTTGAAAAAATTAAAATCAAGCAAAACCCTAATTTTAATTTAAAAATATAATTTTCTAAGGAAATTAAATAAAAAATAATATCAAATATCAAATATATTCAAAAACAAGTTGTGAACTTTGAAAAATGTCTTGAAAAATCATGTTTAATCATATGAAAGCTTGGAATTCATTTGAATTTGAAAAAATCAAGATGAAAATTTCATAAAAAATGTTTAAAAATAATTAAAATGAAGTTCTTTGCAAAAATTCAAACTATATTAAATAAATAATATAAATTTTATTTTATTTTTTGTAGAATAAAATATTGGCTTAATTGCAACTTTGATCTTCATATTTAGTCATTTTTTCAGTTTTGATCCCTCCATTTTAAAATTCTAGTTTTTAGTCCCTTTTTTAAGTTTATTTTTGAATTTTAGTCCCATTCCAATTTGAGACCAAATTTTAGTAACATGTCACTTAGTGTAATGATGTGTCACTGCCACATTTATTAAATTTAAATCCAAGTCATTTTATTAATAATAATTAGGCTTAATTGCAATTTTGGTCCCCCTAATATCATTTTTTTTTAGTTTTGACCCCTCTATTTTAAAATTCGGAAGTTTTATCCCTTTATTTTCAGTTTTTTTGAGTTTTGGTCCCCCTATTTTAAAATTTGAAATTTTTGTCCCTCCATTTTCATTTATTTTGAGTTTTGGTCCCCTTATTTTCATTTTTTAAACTTTTGGTCCCCTTATTAGATTAGTTTTAAATTGAAAAGGGGACTAAAATTCTAAACAAAACTTAAAATAGGGACCAAAACTAAACAAAAATAAAAATAGAGTGACCAAAATTCTGGATTTTAAAATAAGGGGATCAAAGATTTTTTTTTTAATATAACCGTAATTTTCAAAAAAAATTTCAAAAAAACTAACTTTTCAGGATAATTACAGAAATGGCTGGGTTTGAAAACCCAATACAAGGGTGGCGCCATATGAAATGGCGCCTCAGTTAGAGGCCACAAGCCATTTCATATGGCGCCCCAGGCCATATATTTGCCCTAAAAAAATTCGCTGAGGAGTAACCATATGAAATGGCGCCTCAGACCATTTTCTTTATTTTTTTTATATTTTTTTTATTTTTTTAAGTTTAATTTATGTTTTTTTAATATACTAAAAATTATATTATTTTGTAACGTAATATATAACTCAACCTCAATGAAACCAGAATGCTCATGACTGAGAAACATATTACGCACATCATCATCATCCCGTATTTTCATCTGAAAAAATTTGCACGGCTCATGCCCCTCAAAAAAGATAGGGTTTTTGTATATAATTTGTCCAACTGGACCACACTGCAATTTCTTCTCTAACTAGGCTTTCAAATGATAGAAATTTGTTCTTCTATCAATTAGAAACCTAGTTGCTTCTGTATCCCTAAAATTGAAACCACTCATTGGGCAATTAATGATCTCACCAAGGATATGTGCAGTTATCAAGTATTGTGGTCTTTGAGCCATAACTGAATTTGTGTTAGGAATAAAAGGGTTACAAACTTTAAAGTTCGGAAGAAATACTTTGCAGAATAGAGATGGTTTGAATGTATGTGATGATATGATGAATATTTGATGTGTATTAATAGACTGTCTAATTGCTTCAGAAAAGATGAACACAAGAACCATGTGGTGCTCTGCATGCCTAGCCTAGCCTTGACATGACCAAAACAACACTGCATGTCTACACTAGCCTTGACATGACCACACAACTCTGCATGGCCAAACTATTGACAAGATCACACTCTGCATGCCTATACTCTGCATACCTACACTCTGCTTCTACTGTTCGTAGGCATGCTTATGCACTAAATTAAAAAAAACACTTTTTTTTTTATTTCAGATTAAAAATAAAATTAAACAAAAAAAAAAAGAAAATGCCTTGAGGCGCCATTTCATTTGGCTCCTCCTCAGGAAATTTTCTAGAGCAAAAAATTTTGCCTGAGGCGCCATAGGGTCTGGCATTTTGCCTCTAACTGAGGCGTCATTCCATATGGCGCCACCCTTGGGACCCTTTTCTAAACCCTGTCATTTTCGTAAATAGTTTGAAAAATCAGTTTTTTTGGTATTTTTCTTGAAAAAGTGTGTTAGTTTAAAAAAAATTCGGGATCAAAACTAAAAAAAAACTAAAAATGGAGGGACAAAAATTCCAAATTTTAAATAGGGGGATCAAAACTAAAAAAAATGAAAACAGAGGGACCAAAATTGCAATTAAACCTAATAATTATTATATTATTTATTAAAAATAATTTATTATTATCAAAAACTAAAAAATCAATTAAAAACAACTTAATAATAGTTATACTTTTATTAAATATAAAAACAAACATCAGTACTCATATTTGGTACTCATATTTGGCAAATAATTTAACAATAAACCATAACATTAGATCCTAACATCTAATTTAACTACTAAGTATCAATACTCATAAAATTCCACCTAAAACACACTACTCCCTTAGTTTCTACCACCACCACCACCAGTCACCATTGTCATTATCATATCCATGGTCCATACGACTTCCACCATAACCACATTCACCATTATAACCTCCTCATCCACCTTCATAGCGACCACCTAGCCTCCATAGCCACAATGAGTTTTCATTAGTAAATGTCACAAATCCAAAATCTCTTACCCTCCTGTGTCATAAATCATAACCAGTAACAAAATAATAGACCAAGGAACACAAAAATAAAAGATTACAGATCAGAACGGGATCGAGAAAAATCATAATTATAATCGTGTCAGATCTAATGCCTGCAACAAACAAATCTTCCAAACAACGATGTCGGACCGAGAAAGCTTCCTCGAGAGCTTCGTCGTTGGTGTCCCATGCATGTCTGTCGAGAAAGCACCGGTACTCAACATCTCCAGATGTCACTAATAAAAGACAAAAATCTAGATTTTAGGGAAAATGAAATTTCAAACATGGTACAAGATAACACATATGATATTTTGTGATCAATCCCTAAATTAAAACTAAAGAAAATCCAGAAAAAATGATTTTGTTTTCAAAAATGTTGAAACGGATTAAACAGACACGTCTCTTGAAACGACACCATAAGATTCGATTGCGATTGGATCCGAGACCGGTGGCGGTGGAAGCTGTGTGGGTACCATGACCATCGATTACCTATGAAAGCAACTTGTTGCCTTATGAGCACAATAGAGAGGCCATGGAAAACAACCTTTTGCCTTGTAGCCGTTTGTTTTCATGTGAAGGTTTTGAGAAGTTAATTTTCTACAGAAAGAACAATGTTTGGGGAAAGAAAAATGATGTAGATGGAGATATTATTGTTATTTTAATAATAACATAATTAATTATTAATGAAAATGACTTTGATTTATTTTTTATAATAATAAATTATTTTTAACAAATAACATAATAATTATTGTTAATAAAAATAACTTGGATTTAAATTTAATAAATGTGTCAATGACACGTCAACATATTCAGTGCCATGTCACTAAAATTTAATTTTAAATTGGAAGGAGGACAAAAATTCAAAAATAAATTTTAAAAAGGGACTAAAAATCAGGATTTTAAAATGGGATGATCAAAACTGAAAAAAAGATAAAATAGGAGGATTAAAATTGCAATTAAGCCTAAAATATTTTAACATTTTTGTGAAATTTAAAAAAAAAAGAATTAGTAAAAAATGATTTAAATTGAGATAGAAATTAATTTTGAAATTAATTAAGAAAATAATCAAAAATTCAAAAAATTCAAAAAAAAAATCAAAAAATGGTGCCAACGGTTACCTTCTTCTTCCTCGTGACCGCGCCATAGCTGATTTGCAAAACCTCAATTTTTTCTCTGATTACTCAATGGTTTTGACTTTTGTATACATCAATCTCACTCGTTTTTGAACAAGGATTTCAATAGTACCAATTAATGGCATTTATATTAAGTGTGGAGTGAGAAATCAAGTGATGAACACATGAACCCTAATTTCTGCAAGAACACTATGAAATCCTATATATGATGACTACAAAGCAATTGATTGAGGGGAAACACTCTACATAAGTGCAGAAACATGTTTGTAACTTGAAAACACATTTATGATGCATAGAACATAGAGTTTTAGAGTTTAGACTTACCTCTTGCAAGAAGAAATCGAATTGTGTATTGGAGGTGTTACAGATGTTGTTTGATGACTTAGACAACTTCAATGGACCTCAAGTAAGGTGTTTGGAAGCTTCGAATGGATTGAAAGTACCTGGATCTTGTTGTGGCACCTCAACCGCAGCTTTGACAAAAATCTTGAGCAAATGGATAATGACTTGATGATTCTGCTGTTCCATATGTGTTTTAAGGTTATGGATCACTCATATATGATATATTTGAGGGGTTGGGATGGTTGGTTTTGATGGAATTGATCCCTATTTGAAAATTCGATAGTGACTTGCTAAGAAGCATTTTCTAGTTTTTGAAGAGTGATTTAGAGGAAAACATGTGTTGTTATGCTTTGGTGTACTCAAATTGATCAGAAAGAACCACTATTTATAGTAAAGCAAGTTTGTTTTGGGAGCAATAGTGATTGGCGGCTGGATCACTCCATTGTCCATTAGAATTTTTCATGTAGCCAAAGTCTCCTCTAGCCATTAACTTGAGTCAATCTTGCAGGCTATGAGTCTTCTGTTGCAGGGATAAGGCTTGACTCCTTTAGTGATCAATGACGTAGTCCATACCACCACAATGCACCTCTTAAATGCTTTGAAACAAAATTGAAGTTTTGGAAATGCATCTTTAAATATTTCACGCCTAAGTGATAGGCTTCTTGACTTGAGAGGCTTTGTGATCAGATTCTTCATCATTCATGTTGAATTTGGAAATAAATGAAATGATAAAAGTGTCCAAAATTGGCTCAAGAAATCGTGGGAACCAAGTTATGTTTTCATGCCTTTGTGTAGGCAGGGTGAAAAATGCAATTTTTGAAGGCTTATAACTCGTTGCTCAAGTTGAATCATGGGAGGCTCTTGTACTTTTTGGAAAACCCCTATAACATACTTCAACATTGATGTTTAACTTTGGTCTTGAATCATCTTGGATCATAATGAAAAATGGCCTCAAAGTTGGTGAAAATGCAAAACAGATTTTGTCCAAAATTTCACTAAGTGTTGAAAAAGTGTCCATTTTCCATTTTTTGTGATCTTGATCAATCCATAACTCAAAATTCATGAGGGTTTGGAATTAGGTGTAGTTGACATTCTTGAAGTATGTAATGAGAGCTTTCATTTGAGCTTTGGATGGAAGAAAAAGGTTGCTTGGATCACAAGTTATGGTCTTGCAAAGTTAAGTAGAAATCACTTTTTTCATGACTTAGTGAAATTTCAAGTTTCATAAGATTGCCCTTTTTGCAAGCAACCTCACTTTTCTTGATTTTTCTTGATTAATGATGATCCAAATCATGATTTAACATTGTTTTTTACTTAAGGAAGGCATGTTTGTCAAGAAATCCAAAAAGTCAAACTTGATTTTTGGGTATAGTTGACTTTTTGTCAGATGAATTTCAAACTTTGTGATTTTCTATGAAATCAAGTTTTTGACCTAATTAAAATCTAATGGATGGATTCCATAGGTGTTTTAGAGTGTCTTTAATCATTTCCCAAGGCTTGAGATCATGTCTTGGTCAAAAGTCAAAGATATGGTTGACTTTTTCTCATAAACCCTAGTTTGTGGTCCAGATGAATTTGCATCTTTAATTTTCTCATGAACCAAGTTCTTTATGTCCATTTGAACTTGTAAGAGGATCAATATGAGATATTTGAGGTCTTCAAAATATTCCTAGAGGTTTTGGCTCATGCCTTGTTCCAAAAGTCAACTTAGGGGCGAATTAGGTCAAGAAACCCTAATTCCTGATTTTTGATGAATGCATCCCCTCAGGCTATTTTGAACTTGTGATTGGATCCATAAGGTCCCTTTTAGATTCTTGGATCATTTTTTGAAGTATTGGCTCATGCCCATATGAACATTTCCCTCTGGAGGCATTGGTCGACCAAAATCCTAATTTGGTGACACTAATGATCTTGAGGCTTGATCAACTTGAGATGTTGCATTTTCATGCTTGATTCTTGATGTGGGAAACCTATTGATCCTTCATGGATGTTTGAGAGGCTTGAAAAGTTGAGGATCATGTCCATTCTTGATTGATCCTTTGCCTAAATGCTTTAAGAGGGCTCAATAACTCTAATTCTTAATTGGAGTGAATGCTCAACAATCTTTGAGAGGATTTTTGAGACATGAAGGTACATCCATATTGTGGTGATAATTTGCACAATGATGGGAAATCTTGTGGTCAAAATTTAGGGTATGACACCCAACTTCATCAAAAACATTCTTTAGTAGTTTTGGCTTAGAAACAACACATGGATGATGCATTTAGATAATTCGGAGCCAAATCATACTTCAATTGGAGATGAAAAATCGTGAGAAGTTCAATCAGAAGTAACAAACAGTGAGAAATTTGGTCTTCTTCCTTCTTTTCTTTGTATTTTTCATTGTGTTGGGGTTATTGTATGTATGTTTACTTTGATTGTATGTTCATCTATGGATCTTTGTATAAAATCCCTTCACCGTTATATGTGGGGGTTTTGACGAGTATTAGGGTGATAGAATTTGATTGATAGGTTTTCTCTCGTACACGATGGGTATAAGGAAATGCAACTCCTGATGAGTTTTCTCCTCTCTAAAGAATGTATTTATTTTCTTATTCATATGTTTTTATTTTGGCTCTTTACTCTCAAACCATTTAAAATCAAGCTTAGATATGTAGAGATTGTCGACAACATTCTTTCCTTCGAACCGATCCATGTGGAGACGACAAAAATTAGGTACCTAATTCATTTTTTCTTCCTGCTTCAGCATCAATGCAGCTGAGGCATTGAAGGATTCAAAGTGGGTGAAAGCAATGAATGAGGAACTGAAGTCTATCAAAGTCAACAACACTTGGTCACTGGTCGAATTACCTCAAGACAAGAAGGCAATCAATGTGAAGTGGGTATACAAGGTGAAGTTGAATCCCAAAGGAGAAGTAACTCAACACAAGGCAAAACTTGTGGTGAAAGGATTTCTTAAGAAAGAAGGAATCAATTTCGACAAAGTTTTTGCACTTGTTGCTAGGATCGAAACAATCGGGTTCGTTTTGGGTCTAGCAAACATGAACAATTGGCACATATGTCAGATGGATGTGAAATGTGCATTCTTGAATTGCCACTTAGATGAAGAAGTTTATGTTGCAAAACTAGTTAGGTTTATGAAACAAGGAAAAAAAGCAAGGTATATGAGATGCATAAAGCCATGTATGGACTTAAGTAAACTCCAAGAGCTTGAAATAAGAATATAGATAACTTTCTAAGGGAGAGAGAATTTGTGAAGTGCACAACTGAGCATGGAGTATACGTAAGAAGAAGTAATAGTGAATTTCTTATACTATGTCTCTATGTCGATGACCTGTTGATAATAGGAATTTATAAGAAAGAGATCGAAGATTTCAAACATGACCTAAGTGAGGAGTTTGAAATTTCATACTTGGGAAATTTCTCATATTTCCTTGGCATTAAATTCTATAAGAGTGGTAGAGGTTTGATACTCTAGCTGAGCCCATAATACAACTATCTAAAGACACATATGAAGATGATGTTGATCCAACGCAATACAGAAGACTCATTGGATCTATTCTATACCTTTTTCACACAAGGCCTAATCTAGCATACAGTGTAGGTATGGTGAGCATATTCATGCAGAAGCCAAAGGTATCACACCCTGCAGCAACAAAGAGGATACAAAGGTATCTGAAAGGAACTCTCGACTAAGGCATTTTGTTTCCTACAGCTGATGAAGGAAAATAATGCAAGCTAGTGGGATACACCAACTTAAGTTGGTGTAGTGATGATGAGGATAGAAAATCCATAATTGGGTATGTGTTTATGCTAGGTGGTGCACTGGTTGCTTAAAGTTTAAGAAAGGAACTAGTCGTAGCATTATCAGCATGTGAAGCAGAGTACATAGATGCTTCTCTCTATTCATGAGGTGGTGGTGGTTGATAACCTTCAGGAACAAAGTTAATAGGCATGCCCCAGGGAAATCCAGGAGGCATGGAGTGTTGAGGAACACTAGCAGACGCCACAGAGATAGGCGTAGAGATAATCTTAGAAATGACTATCCTTTACACAGGAGTCAAAGACGGAGGAGAAGGGGGTGGTTGATTCTGTGCAGCCACCAATGCTTCCATCATAGCAGTGAGTTTTTCCAAACTATCATTTAGAGTTGTCACTTCCTCATGAAGCTCACGGTTCTCTTGTTGCAATTGATCTATCTTTTTCTTCAGATTAGCTCGAGTTTTGTAGTGGTGCGACAACTTGGCTGAATGAAGACCAAAGGGAAACATAAGATACCTGGAAAAGGAAAGAAACAATGCAAGATATGATGCTTGATGTGCAATATGCAAATGCAAAGCCTTCAAGGAACTTCAAAGATACAAAGTAATTTGCAAACAATATATTGAAATAACACATTTGAAGTATTTAAATTCTCATTTTATTGATAATGGAAAATGATTACAACTTTTGGAGTACAATTCCAAGAATTCTAACAAAAAGGTGATAGAAATCTAGAAATAGAAATCTGAAGAAATCCCTAGAGAAGAAGATCCTCCTTGCAGCTTCTTATCTAGCTCTTTGATTTGGTCCTTCATCTGAGTCTTCTCAACTATGAGCTTGTCGACAACCAACTTCCAAGCAACTAAGGTAGAGGGAGCGTCTGAACTTTGAATGCTAGAGGAAAATAAATTCTCTTGCAGTTTTCTCTTCTTGCTAACTATTCCTTCTTCATTCCTTTGCTTAAATTGCTTATGAAGTTGTGCATTCTCCATGTCAACAATCTGGTACTTTTTCCTCCAAGTATCCCTCTCTTGTCGATCCTCATTCAAAGCAATATGAAGTTTCTCTACATCATTCATGAAGATAAGTACGGGTGTTCTAGCAGTTAGGGGTAAAGGCTCTTGACGTGGATAAGGTATCTTAAATGTGATAGCTCTAGCTTGTACTTATTGGAGATAAGGCTCCAAAGAAACACAATTTGGCTTTCCCAAAGCTTCCTTTCCTTTTCTATAGATGTGACGCCAAGCTTGTGCAATCTTTTCCTTGAGTGCTTTGTTGTCTTCACCTTCCTTGAAGAAGAAACCCTCCAAATGGATATTACTTGGTTTGTCTTTCATAGGATACCCCAACTGACGATGGGCCAAAACCGGGTTATAACTAATACCCCCTTTTGTACCAATAAGAGGTACATTAGGAAATCCGCCACAACTACCAATGATCTTCACTTCATCATAATCACAGTTGTACCAAACAATGTCTGAATGAGTAAGCGACATGATTTTCTGCAACCATTATAGACCATCTTTGAGGTCCCAAAAAGTAATAGATCGTGGCAAGTGAGAAATAAACCACTTATATAACAACATTACACAACAAGTAATCATCCCCCTCTATAAGAATTCCTGAGATGAAAGGAATGATAGGCATCAGTGAGTATGGTGGGAACTGGATTTCCAATCAAGAAGATTTTAATAGCATTAGTGTCGACAAAGTTGTCAACATTAGGAAAGAGGAACAATCCATAAACAAGCAAGGCAAAGATATCCTCAAAGGCGTCCACACTCATCTTGCTAGCAAAGTAGCGGGCCTTCTCCATCAAAAACTTAGCAGGTAACCCAAGAATACATCCCTTGGTATCCATGTGAGATTTAACCTCAGATACCTTCAAATGAGTAGCTTCAGCAATATCTTGATACTTAGGTGTCTCTTCCAAAACAGAAAACGGGACTCGATCAGAGATAGACAACCCAAGCAGACCAGAGTACTCCTCAAGTGTGGGCATGAGTTGGTAATCAGGGAACGTAAAACAGTGGTACACCGGATCATAGAACTGAATCAAAGTAGCCATGACTCTATTTACCATATCGATCATCAAAAGAGACATCAAACTCCCATATCTATCTTTGAATGCCTCAGGATCAGCAACCAAGGACCCTAGCTCACGCAGACCTTCTAACTTAGGACTCTTGAGAGTGTAGTTTTGAGTTTTCCTTCTTCCAAAATCCACGGTGAAAAATCCCTACAATGTTTGCAACAACATCTTTAAGTTCCTTGAAGACTTGGTCAAAATGATTCTTATGAATGCATGAATGCATGGATGCATCACCCACAAGCAAGATCACACAAAACTCACAGGTTCAAAGGTTTGGGATCACAATCCTGGAGTCAAGGGACAAGAACCAACCCCCAATGGTGTGTATTAAGATTTTTTTGTACCTGTAGAACAAGGTTCTAAAATGTTCCCAGAGTCCTCAATCCTTTTTCGGATATTACTAGCACGCCGATTACTCGCGAATCAGTAATATTCTCAAGAAAACCTCGTCCGAGTGTAGTATCGCGTATCAACTATTTCAGGTTTACACCTTCATAACCACCGCACTACGCCCTAATAGGCCAAGTGGGGTAAAAGGAATACTAAAGTCCTCAGTGTCATGGGCCTGAGGTCGGAAAAAGTAATGTTTTTTCGCGATTACTCAATAGACATCAGTAATTCCAAGGAAGCCTCGACTGAGCGGATGGATTCTCAATTCAGCTTGTTCGGGATTACTCCCTAGAAGCATCCTTGACTATACCATCCTCCTATCATAAGAGCTCTCAGATTCGGGTATAGGATCTATCTCACCTCTCAAGATCACCCGAACAGATCAACCAATAATAGCCAAATCAAATAGATAAAGCGTAAGTAAATCAAAGTAGGTCAAACTCACTAAGAACCAGAGATTCCCCAGCAGAGTCGCCACTTTTGTGTAGCGGGGAAATTTGTGAGTGTAAGCTATTAGTTAACTTAACTAAAAAATTTAAGAGTAGCCACCACACTTTTATTTTATCCAAAAGGAAAGGAAAAAGAGCGAACAAAACCTAAACAAGTTCTAAAACAAGAACAAATAAATAGAGACTGGGTAAGGGGGTTGGTTACGCTAAGGGAAGGTGTTAGCACCCAAAACGTCTATAGTACTCTATAAGAACCCTTTGATATATCTACGCTTTTTGGTTTGAAAGGTTTGTTTGAAAAGAGATTGGGGAGATGAGAAGAGAAATATTTTTTAAGATTTTTTGTGTTTGGAGAGACTTATCGCCTCATTCCTACGTACCCACAAAGTGCAATATAGGATCAAAACCTCGTAGTTCGTGGTACAAATAACAAAATTGGTTTGTTATGATTCATTTTATCTTGAAAAGACAACTTGTCATTCTCAAGAGAGATTACTCAACTAATTACCCAAAAGTATGTGAAAGATGCACTTGCATCACTTTAAGATGGAGGATTTGCTTGGATAAAAAATCAATAGGACTAATCACTTCAACATCCTAGTGGAAAATGACCATACTTTACACAAAATACCATGGTTAGGAGCTTTACATCTCATCAAAGAAAATGACTCATGTCTAATCTTTTTGAAAAAAGTTTAAAAGAAAAAGTGCACAAAAGCACAAAAAGTTTGAGTGAGTTTTTGTATTTTTTATGTCTTTTTGAAATGGTCAAAGTATGATTAACATTGATTGACATTTATTAAATAAAACAAAGTTTGAAAATCACTTGACCAAAGTCAAGGTTTTATTATGAAAGCAGTTTAAGTTTTCGAAAACAAGAAGGTTTTGAAGAAGAGAGGAGGTTTTGAAAATTAAAGAAGGGGTGGAGAAGAAGTGATTATCCTAAAGCAAAAAGATAAAATCTAAGGATAAGAACGGTCTAACCACACAAGTAAGCCCAATAATATAAGCATTATTTCCGTTAGATTAGGCCTTGATTAAGATAGGTCTTCAAAAGAGAACTCCAAGTGCCCAAAATCCAAGGTTTGCCATCACAAACTTCCAAGCATAGGTTAAGATCCTAGTTCTAAGTCCAAAGTTTCATGTCCAATGCAAAGGATAGTAACCATAGTCCACAATTAAGAGAACAAGTTTTTTAGGGGTTTAGGCCTTTATTAATTTTTTTGGTCCAAATAGACAAAAGAAAAAGAGCATAAACATAACCAAATGGTCCAAGTGGACAAAGGAAAAATGGCGGAAACATAAACCAATAATATGATATGATAACATAAATCATAAAAAATAAAAAGATATTGGGAGAAAGAAGGAAACATAAACATAGCACAATTAATATAACAATATAGAGCAAAAATGATCCAAAATGAGAGAAAAAGTTTTGTTGTGTTTTCGGAAATGCTTGACTAGAAATCCATGAGAATGAAAACATGGTCTCATACATTATCATGGGGAGGGCTCCAACTCGGATAAAATCAACGAGTATGCCAACTAACCCCCACGAGAAATAAGATAAAGCCAATCTATTTCAAACTACTCCATGGAAGAATAGGAGACTGATAATTCACTTACAAATCACAACAGTTTTCCGATGTTCAGGACAATTTAGCGCTATGTTAAGAAATCATAATCAAACTTATATAGAAGCCACAACTATCTGATGCAGGTCAATAACAATGTTAGGGCTAATGCATGCTAGAGAAGTGATATGTAGATCACTCTCCGAAAGCAATAACTCACAAAAAGAAAAGTGGTAATGATCTCATCTTCATCAAGAACTTAAAATAAGTTCCAATGATATCAAAGATTTTCATCTATCAAAAGAAAAAAAGAAAGAAAGAGGGGGGGGAGCCAAATTGAATTACAATTCTAAAATCATTCCATCTTTAAGTTCAACCACTCATCTTGGTGGATTAAAACACTAAACATATAATTAACTCAAAGCACCTAAAATGAATTAAACAATTCACTTTGAAGATAAATTTAAATTAGTGAATGTTTATCCAAATTCATCTACACCCCAAGTCTATTGAATTTAAAGAGGAACAGGACCTTTAAAATTGCAAACCAAGTCAAAGATCAAAATGAAATGGAAGAAGAAGAGAAAATAACCAAAATAGCCCCAAAACATAATAAAAAACACAAATATGTTACTAGTTAATAGATTAACCATTTGCATGTGCAAATGTGTTAATCGATTAACAATGCTATGACAACAAAAAAATTTTGAAAAAAGATTCAGCATTCATTATCCAATCATTTCTTCAAACACCTCATGATCATGAATGCAAATTAGCATGAAAATTCAAGTAAAATAATAGCTAATAACACCAATGGAACATAATTTGCAAGATCCAATGATCAAGCAACAAGAATCAACAATAGTTCACATTCTGGAAGATGGATCAAGCACAACAATGGTGGAATAAGTGAATTACCACTTCAAATATGAAAATACTTCAAATCAACTTCAAGAACCACACTCCAAAGCCTTGATCTACAGAAATTGATGATGAAAAAGTGTTAGGATGAAGGTTTAGCTCAAAGAATAGTAAGCTCCAATGTAGAACTTACTAACTTTCAATGGAAGAAAGGGCTTTGGTGAATTTGGGTAGATGAAGAATTGAGAGAAATTTTTGCAAGGTGGATTTGGCTATCAAAAGCTTATAGAATGAATGAAATGAGGCCTCTATTTATAGAATTTAGGCTTCGAAATTTTGGTGGTTTGGAATTTGGTTTGGAACCAAAATTAGGCTTGGAATTTGAATTTGGAGGCAAAATCAAGATCAAGTGGTGATTAGTGAAAGTGTATGGTGGGAATTAATTCTGATGAGGTAGAGGAATTAAAATGAGGTGATCTAGAATATTCTCATGATGAAACAAGTGAATTTTGGTGCCAAAATGCTGCAGAATTTGAATTTGGCTCTTTTTTCACAAAAACGCACTGGTTAATCGATTAACCATTTGCATGTACAAATGTGTTAATCGATTAACACAGTGAAAAAGTGAGAAAAATGGCTTTTTGATGTGTTGTCTTGGCTCTGGCTCGATTCTTTTTACTTGTCAAAGAAGGCATGGAAATATACACATGAACCTTGGAGTCTCTTGAATAATAGTCAATTAAATCTTGGAAACTCTTGATCATGTGATTTTGAATTGTTTGCAGATCAAGTTTGAATTTGTTCAGATGAATTTCATTCGAGCTGAGGAACTGATATTTGACATCCTTGATCCCAATTTCTTCCTGAAAAAGTTAGTAAAGAAAAAAAACAAACATATTTTTGGATTTTAAATAAGGGTTAGTAAACATAAACATAAACAAATATCAAGCAAACAAGAAAACAAGGGGTGCTTAGTGATCTCCCTAAAAAATAAACCTACAGAGGAGGACAAGAGAACCAGAGCTTGTGATCTTGTTTGTGGCATGAGATGCAAATGATATGTGGGATCTTAGGGGTAAATATTAGGGTATTACAGGAACTAAAGACGTTAAGGATTCTAAAATCAATATGTTAACAGAGGAGTATGAACTTTTTGGTATGGAACCCGAAGAATTCTTGGAATCCGTGTAGACTCGTTTTCTCTATTTAATCAACAAGTTAGAAAACTTGAGAAATATCTTTTCTAAAAAAGATTGTTCTCAGAAAATTTTGAGATATTTATGGAGGGAATGGAAATATAAGGTAACAGCTATCAAAGAATCAAATGATATTAGTAATTGGGATATCCAAAACTGTTTGGAAAGTTGACCGAACATGAGAATGAACTGAAACGGGTCGCTAGAAGCGAAGTAAAGTGTAAAAAGAAAGAGAATGTAAAAGAAGAAAAGCAGGATCTATCCTTGAAAGCTTCTTCGTCAAGGACAACGAAAAATAAGGACATATGTGATAGTTCTGACAAAGACTCTTCTAAAAAAGAAGAGATGTGTTATTTGTTAACTATTACAATCAATATATGAGGAAAACATAAGCTTAAGCATTCTAACAAGAATATGATTAATTTCAAGATGTCTAATCCACACAAGAAAGAACATAAGGAAAAGGAAAAATATGTTACATGCTTTTTATATGGAAAATCGGGTTATTATCGAACCACGTGTCAGAGTCTCAACAAACATCATAAGAAAAAGTATAAAGAATTCTACAAGACAAAAGGCGAACAAGATAAAGGTCGCATAACCTATATCGTTGGGGAAGAAGAAGATGATAACTCCTATTTATCTTCCAGTTCAAGTTCAAATGATGAATGTGCCAATATATGCTTGAAGACACACAAGAAAAGTGAAAACTCCGAGATATATATTTTTCACCATGAATTTAAACCTTCTTATAAACAATTTTCAAAAGCATTTAGTTAAATGCATGCAGATGCTCTAAGTGCTTTTAAGAAAATTTCTCTCCAAAGAAAACATATTTCAAAACTTGAAAAGGAGATTAATGATCTTAATAGTTCTTTAGATTCCTTAAAGGAAGAGCATGCATCACTCATAGATTAACGTTTTAATGCTTCTAATACTTTTGTTGAAAAGATAGTAAAGATAGATTATGTTACTTATTGAATTTTAAAACTTGAAAATGAAAATCTCAAAGAACAACTAGCACAAGCAAAATCTCTATTGATTACATGATGTCGTTGCACGCCATTTAGCAAGAAAAATTGGACAAATCAGACTAAAATTGAGCAAGTTAGAAGAAAAAGTGTGTAAAAAGCATGGGATAGTCACAAAGGGAAGCGAAATGGACTTAGTGTGGAAATTGGTGAAACGAGGAGCAAAAACTAGCTGCAGCTTATGGAATTTGTGGGCCCGCTTTACCTCCTAATGGGACTGTGTTTCTGACATCATTACTCAACGCGCCCGCATTGCTCCTTAGTGCGACCGCATTAGGACACTTTCCTGACATTCTTTTCATGGCTTTAAAAGAAAATAGTGAAGGAGAAAAATGATTCGATTCCAAAGAGAGAAAAGTAGCGTATTTGGGCGATTTTGGAGCTTTCGAAGGCCATTGGAGCCATTGGAGAGCTATTTCTAGGGTGATTCTTCATGATATTTGAGTTTACACTTATTGTATTGATTAATTTCAACATGAGTAGCTAGATTTTTCTTAGTGTAGGTCTTATTTGATGATGAACCTAATTGTATTTAATTGTGCCATATGACCGAATGATGTTAATGTAATTGTTTTGACTCTTTTTATTATTCAGTTATAGATTACTCTCATTGCCTATTGTTTGTTACGACATTCAATTTGATTTTGATAAGTAGTGACTACTAAACCTAGAGTTATTTATCTGAACTACTACAATTGTTGAATTTTCTCATTTATTAGGGATATGATAATTAGGAATTATGACTTAGGAATTAACGTGCTCTATTGCCTAGTTTGACTGTTCAATTGGCCTAAGGGATCGAGGAATTAACGCTTAGGCTAATAAGCTACACACTAAGGAATTTGGTGTAGTGGAAGAGTTAGTGTGTCCTGTAACTTTAGATTCATTGCATATTTGTTAATGCGTGTTTCATCAATCAAGTGGAAATAGGGGATCTGATAATAAGACTTGACCACCTTTATCATCAGTGTGATTAAAATTAATCTATTGTGTTTTCGACCAAACAACCTGAAAACCCCTGTCTACTATTTTATTTTACATCACATAACGTATGTTATTCTAAATTTGCAAACCCTATGGATACAAATTTATTTTATTACTTTGATTACAACGCTAGTACACTTTCTAGTAAATTGTCATCATGTTTTTGGCACTGTTATTGAGGATTCTTGATAATTTTGACAAGACAACAATGTGTGGCGTTCGTAAATTTCGTATTTAGTTTTTTTTTTTTGAATATTTGTAAATAGTTTTCCTTATTTTCATTTTAGTTTAGTTTCCAAATTTCTATTATTATTTAGTTTTATCAGCTAGTGCAGTGCTACTAAGGTATTTGCCTTTTGATTGTATGTGTTAGGTAAAGAAGGAATGTACAATGGAGAGGATCTTCAACATGTGTTGTTAGTGTAGATTGAAACCTTAAAAGAGAAAATTGTGGTCTTGACTCTAAGTCCGACAAATGTTAATCCCATCGGAGTGTTACGATGTGACTTCTTTGGTGAAAGTCACCAAAATGATCACCGTACACTAGAGAGTTACATTGCAGAGGCGCAATATGCGAGAAAATATCATGAACCAAACCCTTCCTTCAATACCTATCCATGGTGGGATAAGCCTTTGAGTTGTAATTGGGACAATAATCATATTCAAATTTTAATCCTAGAAGGGCCTCAAGATCCACCACTAAGAATATCATCCCAATTAGAAGAAGCCTTGGCAAGTTTTATGTAAGCCACTCAAGTAGGTTTTGATAGAGTGTAAAAAATAACAAAAATATGATAAAGAACCAGCTGAAAATGAACAATAACACCAAGGCCTCTATTAAGAATTTAGAGTTTAAAATCGGTCAGTTGTCGCGACAAATGGAAGCTCTTTCTAGTTCGAGTGTGGGATTTATCAGCAATACAATGGATAACCCAAATAAATAGAATCACAACTCCATTTAGTTGAGAAGTGGAGTGGTAAGTTCTACTAAAAATACTAGTAGGGAGAGAAATGAAGACACATGCACATCACTGGATAAAATGACTGAAGCAGGAATAGAAAAATATGTGGTGAAGAATAGCCTTGGGAAAAGAGCAAGAATACTAAGAGGTGATGGCCTGGTTATGGATGAAGTTTAAAAGGAAAAAAATTTCTTAGACATAGATATCCAACCTAAACATCTTTAATAGCAACATGTCCCAAGAGCTATTTTGGCAACAAAGTAGATGGAAGCAAATAAATTGATAAAGTATTGGACTCCATCTAAGCTTTGTTTTCTATTACAGAGTCAAAGAAGATTTGGGAACCATATCATTAATTCCTCAAGTTCATGGAAATCCTACTAAACAAGAGGAAGAAGGATGATTATGTGTTCTTTGTATCATATATGTCTCCCTAACAGAGGAGAAAATTTTCAAGCTAAGAACCTTAAATAAGCACTACATGGAAGGCAACTCATAAATTAGTTTGAAGTTTTTAGTTTTTTTCAATTATTTATCTTTTGTATTAGTGTCTTAGAAGTGAAGAACTGGCTTGAAAATCGTTCTTCCCCGTTGTTGTACTACTTTTTTATTTTGAATTAATGAACTTGT
Source organism: Lathyrus tuberosus (assembly GCA_022829125.1). Taxonomy (NCBI): domain Eukaryota; kingdom Viridiplantae; phylum Streptophyta; class Magnoliopsida; order Fabales; family Fabaceae; genus Lathyrus; species Lathyrus tuberosus. The sequence goes on along the minus strand of JALAZF010000549.1, from coordinate 3,399,466 downwards.
TTGATGTTGTTTATTCTTTTTTAGTTTAAGTTACTCCCTTACCAGTGAATAAAAAGAAAATTCACAAAATGAATAAAAGTGATCGATACAAAGGTTCCCCTTCTGACTGAAGATTGATGAAGAAAAGGGAAACCACCACCGCTTGTACTTAACCTTCAAATATTTAATCATGTGAGGTTTGAGCCCAAATATTTCCATTGTTTACTTATTTCTTTTTTCTTAGTGTATCCATGCATTTGTAATATCTAGAATTTGCATTTTATCTGCTTTAATTAGTTGATCTGATAAACAGACATAAAGATCATTGTATGTGAAAACTTTGCGGCCTTCCAAACCACCCTTGTATGATAATTGATTTTCCTTGTTAAACAATTTGAGTCTTAACCTTTCCTTCTGTGACTTAGCAAATTGTGAGCCATTGACTTGAAAGATAAGACCTTTTCACCCTTTTGGAGTTAGGTAGATAGATTTCATTTCTAGTATATGCTAATCACTAAGTATGAGGTTGCTCTTGGAAGTTAGAAATATTTTAATTTGGGGTCAAGGGTACTAGAGAAATTGGTAAAATAAAAAGAAAAAGAAAGAGAAAAATAAGATGTCAAAAACATGACATTTTCAAAAAAAAAATGATGAGAAAGAAAAGAATATGACCAAAAATAAGAAAAATCATTAGTACCCAATATTAAAGAAATAGTGATATGAAAGGAAGAAGATAATAGAAGGATAAATTGGTACCTAAATCCAAGGTTTAAGCAGATTATTCCAAAAATTGTCCTACCCTGACATAAGTTAAGTTATAACCTTAACAGTCCTCAAATGTGTGTGTTTAATTATGATCTGATTGATTTTCACTACAACAAATAATGCTTTTTATAACGAAAATTTCACAACGAACAATATAAAACTGATGGTGTATGTAAAGGGAGTGCCTTTTTTTTTAAAATCAATATGTTACCTCGGTTCTCTGTATAGGCGACATAATAATATGCTTAGGGTCTGAGATTCGATTCCCAGCACCTGCAGTTTTATGTTTTATATGGAACCAAATAGGCGCTATTAATTTTTATAGATTTTACGTCGGATATGTTACATCGGTTTTCAGGAAAATCGAGATAAATAATCTCTAATTTTTTTATTCTTTTTGGAACCAAAAAGGAACCTTTATTTTTTTTAAAGTTTTACGTCGGATATGTTACCTCGGCTCTCAGTATAACCGCGATATATACTCTTTATATTTTTTATTCCCTAAGTTTCTACCTCATTCACTTCTCGATCCCTAGCAAAAGAACACTTCTTCTCCATCAAACGGAAGAACACTTATTCTCCAAGGAGCCCTAGCGAATGAAAAAACTCTTCCACTATTATTCTCTAGTATGTTATTATTGTTGTTGTTATTCTTGTTGTTGCTTTGGTCCATTAATGTTGTTCTTGTTATTTTGTATTACTTTTGTACTTGTTATTCTCTTTATATTTTTTATTCCCTCAGTGTCTACCTCATTCACTTCTCGAGCCTTAACAAAAGAACACTTCTCTAGCAAACGAAAGAACACTTATTCTCCAAGGAGCCCTATTGAACGAAAAAACTCTCTCACCATTATTCTCTGGTATGTTGTTCTTGTTGTTTCTTTGGTCCACTAATGTTGTTCTTGTTATTCTCCATTAGTGTTGTTGTTGTTGTTGAGAAACTTTATTTTTGTTGGTTATGTTGTTATTGTTGTTGTTGTTGTTGTTGTTATCGTTGTTGTTATTTTTTCTTCATATTTTCATTGATTAAAAGGAAAGAGTACAAGATTCTTGGATTGCATAATTTTTTTCCGCATCGGAACAATATCCTCTAGTACTACAGGAATCTTCCCAATCTACGACTCGCTCCTCATTACCCTCTTCTGAGTCATAGTAAACAATATTCCTTGACACATTTCTCTTCTTCTTCTCCAGCATCTTCTTCTTCTTCTAGACCTTCCTCGCCCTCAATGTATCCATGACAATAGCCGACCCAGATGGTTGGACCTCTTCAGTTGACTACTGATGGTGTTGTACTGTGGTGATTGTTTTGTTCTCAATAGTGCCTTCTGTTGAGATAATGCTCTTAGCCTTCTCAGATGGATAACTCATGTTGCTATAGGAAGTTAAGAAGAATAGGTTGAAGATGAGGAAATTCAGTATATGAAAGTGTGCATTTATAGAAGAGGTTAAAGATGAAACATCTAGTGATTTAATGCTTGCAATGATTACTTGTGATGGTTGATATTCTTGAATCACGTGTGACCATCTTGAGAAATAAAGAAAATTTTCAATCATTATAGATGTTTGTCTCTTTTGGGAAGAGGAAAGGTTGTTCTTTTTTTATTAGAAATCAAATTTTCCCACGTATTTTTCATTTGTAAAGAGAGTAGTGTATCCGATCTTTGCAAATGGTTGTCACGTATGCCTAAGTTTAATGTAATTACTTGGAGTGCCTAAGTTTTTTAGGTCAATTGTTCTAACACTATATGGTCAATTGTTTTTCAAGGTAAACTTCTTCCCGATAGTACTGATGAAAATCAAGCATCTGAAGAAAATGATTCATATGATGTGCATGTTATTCGTCATGATCATGAAAAGGGGATATGGGAAAACTAGTAAGTAAATGTTTTTATATCCCTTTGAAATTTATAATTAATTATTTTACTCCTTTTTAATCATTGTAATATAATATATATATATATATATATATATATATATATATATATATATATATATATATATATATATATAGTTGCTATTGATTGACCTAATTAGTTTCAAATGTTGTTCAAACTATAGGTGCTTAAGGACTAGTGACAAATCCTATTGGATAGCCTACAAAACTTTCCATTTTGGTTATTGTTTTTGTTTCATAATCCTTTGTTTTAGTTTTGAAAATTGTTATGTAATTGGTTCTGTAATACAGGTTCCAAAATATATGGTTCTATAATCCTGTAATTGGTTCTTAAAATATGGTTCTATATTTAGGAATATGGTTATGTAATAACATTGAGATATTATTTCGGTTCCACAAAAGATCGAGTTTTATTATTAGGCACGCCATCCAGTTCTGAAATTATAAAAACGCTAATGCTGGGAATCAAATCCACGACCTTTTAATTTCTAACCTCGGTTTTAAAAGCACTTAGGTGAAAAATGATTGCTTTTCATGTTGCCCTTCATTATCTCGCCCGTGTGGCCAAGGTTAAATGCATTTTGTGGCTGATGTTAGATGTGTTATTTGTAGCAGTGTTTGCAGATGACTTACAAATTCATTGATTTTTACTCTAATATGTTGATTGAGTGAACAACCTTGCAATTGAGTGCATAATGGTGAGTATAGATAGGTTGAGTACTGACAATGAAAGACGTGATATGAGTTGATTGAATCAAAGCAGAGAACAAGTGTCTTGATTAGTAAAAGCAAGTGACATTTAATTGGTAAAGTTTTTGATTTATTTATGAGAAATTTGTAGTGTATAGACAGGTTACTTGAGGGCAAGCAAAAGTTCAAGTTTGGGGTTGTGATGACATACTGTCATTGCATGTCATTTAGCAAGAGAAATTGGACAAATCATACTAAAAACTAGCAAGTTAGAAGCAAAAGTGAGAAAAAAGCATAGGGAAGTCATAAAGGTTGAATAAAAGGAATTAGTTTATAAATTGGTGAAAAGAGGAGCAAAAATACGCTACAACTTCTAGAAATCGGGCACCCGTCTTACCTCATAACGTGACGTGTTTTTGACATCATTGCTCAGCATGCTCGTGTTGCTTTTCAGTGTGGCCGCGTTAGAACACTTTCATGACACTTTTTGATGGATTTAAAAGGAAAAATAAGAGGAAAAAATGGTTCGATTCCCAAGAGATAAAAGTGACATATTTGGGCAATTTTGGAGCTTTCGAAGGCCAATGGAGCTATTGGAGTGTTAGACGATAGGCTATGATCTAGAAGGGAGTGAATAGATCACAAATATAAAATCAAACTTTTGGCAAAAATGGTTTTCAAAAGTTTTATGGCATAGTGGAAACAACTCGAATCAAATCGTCTAACTAAACCGCTATCGAAAAGCTCGAATATGCGTAATAGGTACACAAGCATATGAAAAGGACAATAAACTGCCCAACAACAATCAATCAAAAACAATTGAATATTAAGCTATGTGTAGAGCTTATTCCCAATTATCAAAATGCATAAAAACACAATAAAGCAATTTATTGGAAATTAACTTTGTTTTGTTGATTATAAAACCAATCACAATCAAACGGATTTTGATTATATCAACAAAACCTAATTCAAATATATTATCAAAACTAATTTCCAACTGGATTAATCAAACGTGCATGAATTCAATAATTTGTAAGCCAAATATTAAAGAGAGATAGAGAGATAGAGATAGTCAAAAGGTTTTGTTTAGGCAGTTCCCCAATCAACCTCGCTATGAGATACCTTCAATTAAACTTACTTTGCAAAAAGTGTATATACAAGAGATGAAGAACTCTAACACTATAAACCCTATGGTTTGTTATTGATTCTACCACCTCCAAAACCCTTAATCAAAGTTTGATCAAGTCACCAACAATGTCACTTCAATTCACCAATTATTGCTACTTACTTACAAGGAACCACCTTGTCACAAGGCTTTCCCATGATCGAATTAATCCCAAGCGCACACTTGGTTAAACCTAAGATTTACCAACACGATCCTGCGAAGGTCTTAGATCAACTTATAAAGGTCTTGTGTTGACCATGTATTGACCTATGTTGGTCAGCACATAGACATTGGCTACAGGATTTATTATTGATGCATGGGTGTCAACTTAAGATGGATATGTGTCGACCTATACTAAAGAGAAAACTTCTATAGGTCGACCTAAACACGTATGTGTCGACCTATACTAAAGATCAAACTTCTATAGGTCGACCTAAACACGTATGTGTCGACATATGTTGTAGTGATTTCCCAAAAACCATGTTTTCAATGCATTTATGTTGGATGAAACTTTTCCAAACCATTTTAATGCTTCATAATGCTAAGATGCACATCGAGAATCATAGGATACCGTCCAATATACATTAACGCTGCATTATCCTAGTTCTAACATCATTCAAAAATACATCTAACGAAAATTTGCACTCACATACTCCCCCTTTTTATGATGGCAAAAGATGAGACGGTGTGTTTCATGACGTTTGTATCTTTATGAAGACTCCCTCTGAATTTATGCATCCAACTTCATCTTGTAATACTTCTCCCCATTTGACAATCTCAAAAAGAGATAAAGCAAGGCATGATAAGTATCATATATTACATGAAAACCAATAAACCATACATAGACAGTTTGCAAATATAAGAACATCAACATGATAGCACTCACATAGAATGATATTCATATTGAAAAGAAATTCCTAAACATAAAGAGAAGCATACTAAGCAACAATCGAATATAATTACCACAACTTATTCCATAAGACAAATATGAAATATGAAGGATACAATGAGATCACAAATTCTTGAGTTGCTACAAAAGCGACACGATTACGTGACATATGCCTTTGGTTGTCACACATGATTGGAATGCTTTGTAGTTTTATATCAAAAACAAGTAGTTATTGTTTACGCCACAAAATTTGAGTACAACAACTACCGGTCGATACGTATTCTGCCTCGGTGGTTGACAAAGCAATGAAAACTTGTTTCTTGCAATGCCAACTTACTAAGGGATTTGAAAACATGTGGCAGGTCCCACTAGTACTTTTTCTATCCGATTCCCAACCGAAAAAATAAGAATTTCTATAACCAACCAAATTACAATCTCTTCCCTTAGAATACCACAACCATACTTATAAGTACCATAACGATACCTAAGAATGTGTTTTACGACCTTTAAGTGAGACTCCTTAGGAGCCGATTTATAATGAGCTCACATACACACGCTAAACATAATATTCGGCCTAGATGCAGTAAGATATAGAAGAAAACCAATCATACCTCTATATTTCTTCACATCTACATCCTTACCATTTTCATTCTTTTCCAAGTTTCCATTTGTGGTCATAGTAGTGTCAATGGATTTTGCATCTTCCATGCCAAATCTCTTTAGCAAGTCTTTTCAATATATAGTTTAACACACAAATGTACCTTCATTGAGTTTTTTTATTTGAAGACAAAAGAAGTAATTCAACTCCCATATAAGGCTCATCTCAAACTCTCTCTACTTAAGTTTAGAAAACTCCTCTACAAGTTGCATATTAGTTGATCCAAAAATAATATCATCGACATAAACTTGAACTGGAAGAAGCATAAGCATTGAAAAATAAATAGGTAAAAGAAATCACTTTCATACAAAGCTAAAGTTGAAAAGATATTACCTCACCGAACGAATGACTGAGGATGCAGATGCATTTCACAAATAACTCTCTAAAGAAAGTTGGAATAAATGCAAAACATGCCACAAACTCTTTAGACAACAATGATCTTACCACTTTTCTCTGTGTCAAAGTACTTGAAAGTGTTATTAATAATGTATCCAAGAATATTATTTATTTTATGATCATTAAAGATTCTCCAAGTCAAAAGAAGATCGTCCACGGCAGCTGGAATTTCAACCTTCCCCCTTTGTCACAATTTTTATCTTCTTCTTTCTCATGTTCCACCGCTTTAGTCTGATCAATTCATTTTTTAGTTTATTTGAGAATTTCTTGTGAAGATATACCTATATTATGAAAAGAAACACCTATCCCGAAATTTCTCAGATAAAACTTTGATAGCAATCAACATGCTTTTACCAATTAAAGAACACTAAATGTTGATTCCTTTTGGTTACACAACCCTTCTTCCTTGCCACAAAGTCATTGAAATAGGGAGATATAACACGTCACATGTCTTGAGCATCTACAAACAATATCTCATACTCTCTTCATAGACCCAAGACATTTGTCATGTAAAATCAACAACAAGTGCTAGGTACCCAAACTTCATTAGGTCCTTGGGGGGTGAGTGAAAAAAAGTTGCATTTGGAAAACCATTAAACATCTCCTTTAGGGACAAAAGGTCTCCTAAATTTGTACTTTTCAATAGTATGACCTTTCTTGCAACCATAATGACAAGATAGGTTGTAATTAGATTTATTCTTGCTATTTGAGTCCTTATGCACATATTTATGTTTTTTATTTAAAATGTTCAAAGATCTCTCAAACTTTCAAGGATAAATAGCAAGTGCAATCTTAGGATGTATGGCTTTGTCAATTTCACTTGAAGAGTATTTACCTCCTCTTGCCAATTGTTACAATTTTCACAACTAAACCTTGAAGGTTTTACATCCTCATTCTTGTTACTTTGAATATTTGTCATTGATCTCTTAATAACTTCTAATTTCCTTTCGGATCCTAACACTTTAGCTTCTAAGAGTAAAAACACTTTTTCATATGAAGATAATTTGTTAAAGGCTCTTAAGGCCTCTCTATGAAGATCTTAAAAGGATTTTGTGTAATTGAAGATAAGATAAGTCATTAATAGTTTCATGCTTAGAAAGACTTACATGTTTCTTCTTCTTTCTATTTGTCAGGAGGCAAATTCGGGTCGATTTAACACTTGAACTTGTGCTTTCATCACTTGAGGAATCATTTTCACTCTCCCAAGAGGCATAATCTCTTCTAGACTTGCTAGATTTCTTGTGATGAGCTTTCTCTTTGTTTTTCCTCTTCATAGGATACTCCGGACTATAATGACCAACTTCCTCACAATGATAGCAAGAACTTATAAGTTTACCTTTCCTATCCTCATCATTCATTGAAGAGTTTGTTAGCCTTCTAAATTTTACTAGATTCTTTTTGGAGTATCTAACTCCATTCTTCCTTATATACATATGATATCTTTTTACAAACAGCCCCATATCCTCATTATATAAATTCTTGTCATCTTCACTTTCACCATCACTTTTCTCATTGTGAAAGGACCTTGATATTGAAGTCTTTAGAGAAATATGCTTCTTCTCTACTTCCTTGTCTTTACCTTTCTCTTTTTCACTTTATTTTCATACTCTTTTTCATGTTTTTCCAAGCAAGAGAGTTCATGCTCATGCTCTTCCAATTTTCCAAACAAAGGCATGAGATCGAGTACTTTAAGCCATTCGCCTCTTTGATAGATGTGACATTGGGTTTCCATTCCCTATTTAAACATCTCAAGACTTTGTTAGTAGCAATCTCATAGGAAATAACTTACCTAGCGCGTTCAATCAATTGATAAGATGTGTGAACCGCTTTTGCATGATCGCAATGGTTTCACCATGCTCCATACGAAATAACTCAAACTATTGATTTAATATGTTGATCCTAGCTTGTTTGACATCATTACTACCCTTATGGTAAACTTCTAATATGTCCCACATAGCCTTGGCACTCTCATAATAAGAAACGCAATAATACTCATTGACACCTAAAGTGCATGTGAGAATATTTTTTGATTTCCAATCATGTGACCACAATTTCCAATCCTTTTAATTCCATTGTGCTTCTGGTTTAGGTACGGTAACACCTTCAACATTGGTCAAGTTAATTTTATTCGGACCATTTTTTACGGCGTCCCATATACCCTTATTAACAGAGTTGACATGAGTACGCATACAAGCTTTCCAATAGCCATAATTTTTGCCGATGAAAATTGGTGCTCTATTGTATGCTCCCTTAGGTTCGGTAGCCATTTTTCTAAAAAGTAAATCTTATGCACGAAATTAACCAGAGCTCTTGATACCACTTTGTGAATATATCATAAATTTAAAATCAAACTTTTGGCAAAAATAGTTTTCAAAAGTTTTATGGCACAGCGGAAATAACCCGAATCGAAACTTATAACTGAACCTCTATCGAAAATCTTGGATATGCGTAATTGGAACACAAGCATATGAAAAGGACAACAAATTTCCCAACAATAATTAATCACAAACACTTGAATGGTAAGCTATGCGTAGAGCTTATTCCCAGTGATCAAAATACACAAAAACATAATAAATAAATTTATCAAACACTTTGTATGCAAACGATATTGTTTGGAAATTTACTTTGTTTTGTTGATTATAAAACCAATCACAATCAAACAGATTATGATTATATCAACAAAACCTAATTTAAAGATATTATCAAAAGTAATTTCCAACCGAATTGATCAAAAGTGCAATGAATTCAATAATTTGAAAGTCAAATTTTAAAGAGAGAAGAGAGAGAGAGAGAGAGAGAGAGAGAGAGAGAGAGAGAGAGAGAGAGAGAAGGATTTGTTTTGGCAGTTCCCCAATCGGCTTTGCTATGGGTACATCTGCCCTCAATTCGAAATCGAACTGAGATACCTGCAATTAACCTTAATTTGAGAAAAGTGTATATACAAGAGATGAAGAACTTTACCCCTACAAACCCTATGGTTTGTTTTTTATTGTACCACCTATAAAACCCTTGATCAAAGATTGATCAAGTCACCAACAATGTCACTTCAATTCACCAATTCTTGCTACTTCCTTGCAAGAAACCACCTTGTACCAAGGATTTCACACGATCGAGTTAATCCTAAGCGCACACATTTTGAAACCCAAGATTTACCAACATGATCCACCATCTCACGCTACTCCCTTGCAGGCACCCCTTGTCCTAAGGCTTTCAATCGATCGGATCCGAATTGCATAATCTTGTCCAAAACCTTGAAATCCTCAATGATCTTGAAGGAAAACCCTAGCTCGGTTTTCTTATTTGAAACCCTCAAAGAACTTAACCCAATATTCTCGGTACACCAACCTAATTGGACGTTATCAACCCTAATCTAGATGGTTACCAAATCAAAAAATGATTATATGTAGTTTGATTATGTGTATGCATAGAAGAGAGGTTGAAGATGATGAATGTACTTTGAAATTCTGGTTTCGTATAGGTTTTACAGTATAACCTTACTAGAAAAAGATGCATATATCAAGTATCTATAATTATGCAAGTTTTGAAGCAAAAGGAATGCAAATGAATGGAGGAAAATATGAATTCTTGCAAGAAAGCCTCGAATGTGTTGACATGTGAAAGCTATAAGTCGGCCTATCAAAGCAAATGTGTCGACCTTCGTCTTAGGTCAACTTATATAGGTCTTGTCTTGACCATGTGTTGACCTACGTTGTGCAGCACATAGACAGTGGCTACATGCTTTATTATTGATGCATGGGTGTCGACCTAAGATGGTTATGCGTCGACCTATTCTGAAGAGCAAACTTCCATAGGTCGAACTAAACATGTATGTGTCGACCTATTGTCATACCCCAAATTTTACCCTCAGATCCTCTGATCATTTTTCATATCATTTTAAGTCGGCTGTTTCTGCATTTACAGTTGTGTAGCCCATTAATCATAGTCATGCATTTTTCTTTAATTCTTTTTGTCACCTGTTCTTTTTTTAATTCATTTATTTTCATGAATCTTAGAACTGTATGCCTTCTTTTTTTATTACTTAAGACTTTGATTTTTTTTTTACTTTAATCACTAATTTAATTTAAAATCTATTTCTTCTTCTTATTTATTATTAGTATCATTATTTTTTTATTATTTATTATTATTATTATTATTATTTACTATTATTATTATTATTTTTTAATTAGTAATTCATTATTATTTTTTTTATTATCTCCTTATTATTATTTTTATCATTTCTTTTTTTTTACTATTTCATTGTTATTTATTATTACTTATTACTATTATTTATTAGTACTTTTTCAAGTCCACAAATTGGTTGGTATGTCCAAAGCCACTACATAAAACCTGTGCCAAAATCGTACAACACATTGCTATACCCCTGCACCACTATCTCCAAAACGTACAAACAGCCTGCCACCTCTGCTACACTTGACAAAAACATGTGCTAGCAAAAACCGCATCAACCTGCACTGCTGCAAACAACCAGACAAAACAATTGCCTCAAACCAGCTCCAATTCTGCTACATCACAAGCCAAAAAAACACGCTGCATCATGTTACCCTGCTACACACTCACAAAACCTTCGTACAACTGCAGCCTACCCCAGCCACCTGCAAAGGAACAACATCACGCTAGACAAATTCCAAACCCACCAACAAAACCTGCACGCAACTTGTACCATAACAGATGAAATAAAATGCAACGTTACTTGCCATACTCCACACGACATGATTCATAACACTCACCTTCAAACCATAAACCTTTGAACCACCCTTACCATTCAACAATAACTTCCAACTTTTCAACCTATATCCTCTCATCTTTCCACAATCCTTCGCAAATCCTTCAAAACAACACCCTCAAAAACCTTCTCAACTCACCTTATCAAGCTTCTTGCTGCCTTTTTTAAATAATTTCCTGTTGAAAACCACAAGCATGGCCACAACATCCATCATCTTCCTGATACAGAATAATAACTTGTTGCCATAACCATAGATATACCTCACTTTTCCAATCACCACCTTTAAACAACCACTCACTACAACTACTACCTTATTGGAAATCGCTACAACCTCTCGCCAAAAACACATCGAAACTCCCTCTTATCTCTTTGTCAACCTCTTAACTGCTGCAACCATATTCTTCATATACCACATCAAAAAAGCATGCATCCTCTTATTTTTCATAATGAAGATGGTTGGTTTACATCCTGAGTGAATCGCGCACTCAAAGATAACAACAGAGTCGCCACCGAACTTTATTTAGTCCCAAAGGACAGGGAAAATATCGATAAAACCCAAGGGGAAGAGAAACGGGAACGGGGGGTTGGTTATGCGAAAGGAAGGTACTAGCACCTAACGCATCCGTCGTACTCGACGGGAACTATTTCGCTTACTTCTAGGCTTGGATGGGTTATCTATCTAAAGGCTTCTAGCTAAGAGAAGGAGGAGAGAGAGAGAGAGAGAGAGAGAGAGAGAGAGAGAGAGAGAGAGAAAGAGAAAAAGAAAGAAAAGAAAGAAAGTGCTCGCGGAGGATTGTGGCCCTCATGCCTACGTACCCTCATAGTGCAATAAGGAAATCAGAGCGTCGTAGTTCATGGAACCAGGGGACAGAAAAGAAGGAAGAAAAGGAGAAGGAAATAATGGTGGAAGTGTGATCGCCAAGACATCGCGTCTCGTGCCTACGTATCTGACATTCGAAAGAATACAGAATCAGAGCTTCCGTAGTTCGGGGAACTGAACGGAAAACAAAATAAGAAAGAAATAGGAAAACAAAAGAAGTGGTGTCAAAACCAAGAGCAAGGGTGAAAGAAAAACTCTATTGGGGAAGACCACACAGTAAGAGCGATTGCACAAGAGACTAGGAGGAGAATGGTGTCAAAACCAAGAAGGAAAGAAACTCCGCTGGGGATAACAGAAAGAAATTGGTGTCGAAACCAAGAAAGTAAGAGGAAAGGGTGTAGAAAAGAATCCGTTGGGGATCCAAATAAAGGGATAGTGGTGAAAACCAAGAGAAAAGGGAGACTCAGTGTATTAACTGGCCGGCAGTGGTTAACCGAAGAAAGAAAATAAGCCCTGGCAGGGAAAAGAGGCTGGTGTCAACAGATGGACTGTGATAAACCAAGAGAGAGAGTGCTGAACAAAGAGAAGGTGTTTGACTCGGAGGGTACATCGGTATGTTAACTGATAAATAGTGGTTAACCGAGGAAACAAAGATTGCAACTCTGTGGGGATAGAGAAGCATTGGTTTTAACATAAAAAACTGTGATCAACCAGAAGAGCGGGTGTAGGACCGATCGAAGGTCGTAACCCAAAAGGGGTGTTGGTATTGACTGAACAAACAACACTTGACAAACGAAGAAAGGGTATTGAACCAAAAGGTTACTAGCCCAAGGGTGCAAGTATTCGAACCAATATAGGTTGCCAACTGCGGGGTTCAGTTTAAATAGGAGAACTATGATTAACCGAGAAAAATGAGTGATTAACCAAAGGGAGGTGATTAACTCAAAAAAAAAAAAGGATTCAGTATTTTAACAAACGGACTGTGGTTAACTGAAGAAAAGGGTGATTAACCGAGAGAAGGTGATTAACCCGGGGAAACTCATTATTTTAACAGACAGACTGTGGTTAACTGAAGAAAAGGGTGATCAACCAAAAAAAGGTGATTAATCTGAGGAAACTCAGTATGTTAACAGACGGACTGTGGTTAACTGAGAAAAGAGACAAACATTGGTGTTGTAATTGACAGGCTATGATTAACCAAACAAAGGGAGAAGGACCAAAAGAAGGTCGCGAACTCTGCAGGAGTTTCGGTATTTAATAGGAAAACTATGTTTAACCGAAGAAAGAGGAAAGAGACTCTCCAGGGGATTCAGAAGAACAATGATTGAAAGAAAAGAGTAGGGTAGGAGTTGGGTGCTAACCCAAGAGACAATGATCTTTAACCAAGAGAAATGGTGATTGATCAAAAGAGAGATTGAAAAGATAAAAGTGATTACAACCGGGGGTGGAGAAACACTACAATTTAAGGATAGAGGTGACTATTCTCAGCGAGAGGGCCAAGGCCCTTACCCAAGATATAGTCAAAATGAGGGTAGGACAATTCCCTCCTCATTCATTCTCTAGCACTCAAAGTATAGTACAGAAAAGGAAACAGACAGTGTAACAGCCCCAATTTGTACAGTGCTCCTGCGTGGAGAAACAGCAGCGTGACAACTTCAATTATACAGTGCTCCGATGCAAGGTGCAGCGCAAAACTCCAACTCCACGGGGAATTGAGAGAGAAAGCTCTAAAGGAGGCCTAAAGAGAGGAAAGGGGAAGATCAACTAATCGAAACATGGTTTCGATCAATTAACCAAAGGGAAAGTCATGCCAATAATTTTCCAAAGGGGGTGAAAAATCATTAAGGCAAAAAGGGGGAATTATTGATTATACAAAATTAAGCTCATCCACGAAGAATGAAACTTAATGCAAAACCAAGGAAGGGAGTACAAAACAGTACCAAATGATCAACAAATATGCAACACAAAGTCATGTTATGTGATCAAAGTGGAATGCAAGAATGATTATATTCACATGATGCCAAAACATGAACAATTTGAATAATTGAAAGTGTGCAACAAAAGTTCATGAATAAGCTTCAAACAGAAGTTAAATGACATTTAAAACATCCATAAAATCAAGCATGACAATCAATGGAAGTTAAAATTAAGAAAGCATGGCAAACAAGCTTGAAAATGCAAGAAAATGGCCATTCTGTACAGTGGTAACCGGGTACTCACCACGCGTTAACCGATTACTTATTTAAAACTTGCGTATTTTGGTGAAAATTGCACTGAGTAACCGGTTACTCACCATGTGTTAACCGGTTACCACTGTGACAGTGGCAAAAATAACAGAAAAAGCAGCTTTCCAAAAGTGATTTTCAGCACTTAATCACTTATACCAACAAATACATGCTAGATCAAGAATTTGTGCACGAAAATTATATCATGTAAGTGCAATTAACACACATCACAAGCAACAATCATGGAGATTAAAGATCAAACAAATGTGTAACAAATCGAACCGAAAACAATTGAAATTACATCGTAAATGCGCGAAAACAATTGAAAAAGTTAGCAAAGATAGATCTACCAACCTACAAGGCGGAGATGTGCCTTGGTAATTATTACAAAGTGTCCTTGATGCAGAAAATTAAACAAAACCAGAGGAATCTTCAATTCGGTGACGAAACGTGTCGAAATCGAGCAAAATACGATAAAGCTCCAAAATGCGAATTTGAACCATTGAATGTTGAAGCAAATACTTGAGATAATTCCACAAGATGAAATAACTCCAGAAATCCAAGTAGAATTGCAAAATTGATGAAGGTTGAGCTCAAGAAATAATCACTTTTGATGTAAAAGTGATTATCCTTCAAAGTAGAAATGAGCCTTGGTGAGCTTTTGGAAGAGAATTGAGATGAAGATGAAGATATAGCAGAGAAAAATCAGAGAGAATGTGAGAGAATTGAGAGTGAAATTATGCAAAAATGGTTGAAGGTCTTTGAAAATGAGTGAAGGTGAGTTTATATAGACTTTAGGTTTGGAATATGAGAGGTTTGGAGCTAGCTTTGGACTTAGCTTTGGGAGGTTTGGAGTTAGGGTCGAAGTTAGTTACACTTGACTCACTGAGTCAAGGTGGTTAACTCGGTTAGTTAGACCCAACTCGGTGCCAAACTCGGGGTGAACTCCAACATCCAAGGATTCACATTACTTGGAAAACAAGGAACATGGTGCACTTGAATTAGAGTGAAGCATTGGAGTAAATGCACTTGGACTGTCTTGAAATGTCTAGAGATGTCTAGAATATTCCACACACTGCTAGAATCAAGTAGAATCAATGACCAAAGAGAGTGCATGGCTGCTGTCCTAAAAATGCAGCAGGAACTGCAAATTTGCACTGAGTAACCGGTTACTCACCAGGCGTTAACCGGTTACTTCAGTCAATTTTTGCCCAAATTGCTTAGGAAGTGATACTGGAGTCTCGGTTCTGATTTTCTACCTCTTGATTTGATGAGTAGGCATAGAAACATTTATTTTAAGCTTGTGTTGACGATGAAATAATCTTGAGAGGATGCGATTAATCGGGCTTGGAAAACCTGAATATCCTGCAACAAGAAACACACAGAGAAAAGTGTGAATGCGTATGTTAACGATGCGAATGCGCATGCTTATGCAAAAGGCAAAAGAGGGAGGTCAAATTTCGGGTTACGACAGCTGCCCCTATTTAATCCGCTTGGACCTGAATGTTCGAATTGCGCCAGCTTTTCGATAATTCGAGGTAAAAGGGGATTAAATAAAAGAGTAGCTCGAGAATTTGGCCGACTGCGACAAAAGAAGAGTGTTATGAAAGGATAGATAAGTACAAAGTTGGCTGAAAAATCTGCTGGGAGATAAGTCAGGCAAAAAGAGAGGGAGTATGATCGATGCATATGCTATGTATGCGTTTCTACATGATGCTTGATACCATGCAATGCAAAGGCACAAGATAAAGCATAATGTGAAGTGGTTAGGCAGAAATCGTAGCAAAACGACTTTGACACCCTCGGTTGGGGAGAGGACCCGCAGATGAAGACAAACTCTGCTGGAGAAGAGAGTTCACAAAGGATGATGATTCCGCCGGGGAAAAAACCGAGAACACCTCAGGTTTCTAAGTCACCATGGCTATCTCTGTTGGGGATCATATTTGATCCTTCCTACCAAGATTGACTCTATGTGGGGAAAAACATCTTTCCAAATCATGTTGACTTTACTGAGGATAACCCACTACTGCTGGAGACAGATAGTTTCAAATTACTGGAGAGGATGTACAACCCGTGCTGGGGAAAAGAGAGCAAAGTGTCTTTGCTGGGAACACTTCGGCAACCTGCCTAGAAGCATTACAACTCTGTCAAAGAAAAGATATGTAAACAAACAAGTTTTTCGACAAATCCTAATGGCATTTGCTGAGGAGAATGATGACCCTGTTGAGGAACTGCTGAGGCAACAACAACTTCTCCATAGAACCATCACACTGCCGACCAGGCGTTAGGCTTACCAATGGATATTACCGATTATCCTGCAGGAATTACTAGTAACACATGCAATGCATAATGCTTTCTCGATTGATTCAGGTTTTTATTGTTCTCAATGCTTTATAGTATTATGTGATTGCAAATAATTGTTTATTTTGCAAAAAAAATACTGGAATGAAAACAAATTAAGATAACAAAGAATGCATTTTATTGAATGTAAAACTTTTGTACATAAAGTGTGTACAAGGATGTAAAATCCTTGATGAGGAATTTTGCAATAAAATTGAAAAACAAGTGTAAATGGCAAAGGGAAATCATGCTTTGCATTGATTAAACATTGGCCACCATCCACTGTAAGTCTAGGTTCCAACGCCTTGCACTTGTTGATGATGATTGGAATGTTCTGTTACCGTCTGAGGTCTAGTTGTGATGAAGAGAGGCTCAAGTGTTCACAATCAATGCCTTTATCCCTAATTTTTTCCTGGACATGTTTTTATATTATTTTTTTTCGTCCACCGGGATACCCATTTTTGCCTAAGTCGCCCTTTCGGGTTTTCAACTTAGCGGGCTATTATTGTTTTTTTTCCTACTATCCCTAACTTTTGCATGGACATCTCTTTTTTTGGTCCATCGGGACGTCCATTTTTGCTTAGATTGTCCTTGTGGATGTCAATCTAGCGGACTCTAATCCATTTTTTTCAGGCATAATATTTTTTGACTGTATTAGAGTTCACGGGCAACGACACCTCCTCCCCATCCATGGTGGTGAGGATCAAGGCTCCGCCTGAAAAGCCCTTCTTGACAACAAAGGGTCCTTCATAGTTGGGAGTCCATTTGCCTCGTGGATCCGAGTGAACAGGTGAATATCTCTTGAGCACGAGTTTGCCTTCACAGAATGTTTGAGGAAGAACTTTCTCGTCAAAAGCTCGTTTGAGGCGTCTCTGATACAATTGACCATGACAAACGGCTGTAAGGCGCTTCTCTTCGATGAGATTCAGCTGGTTGTATCTGGATTGAACCCATTCAGCTTCGTGAAAACCTGCTTCCATGATGACTTTGAGCGAAGGAATTTCGACTTCAATGGGTAGAACTGCCTCCATACCATACGCTAGCGAATACGGTGTTGCCCTAGTAGAGGTGCGAACTGAAGTTCGGTAGCCATGCAGTGCAAAAGGAAGTATTTCATGCCAATCCTTGTAAGTCTTAACAAATTTCTGGACAATCCTCTTAATGTTTTTGTTTGCTGCTTCAACGGCGCCATTTATTTTGGGCCGATATGGTGAAGAGTTGTGGTGCTCGATCTTAAATTCTTGACACAACTCCTACATCATATTGTTGTTTAGGTTGCTTGCATTGTCCTTGATAATGCTGCTAGGAATGCCATAATGATAGATTATCTCTTTCTTGATGAATCTAGCAACCACTTGTCGTGTAACGTTTGCATAAGAAGCAGCTTCAACCCACTTGGTGAAGTAGTCGATAGCAACTAGAATGAATCGAAGACCGTTGGAAGCCTTCGGCTCGATCATTACAATCATATCTATACCCCACATAGAGAATGGCCAAGGTGAAGTCAAAACATTCAATGGAGTTGGAGGCACATGGATCTTGTCCCCGTAGATTTGGCATTTGTGACATCTTTTGGCAAAGTTGTAACAATCTACCTCCATTGTTGTCCAGTAATACCCATCCCGAAGGATCTTCTTGGCCATAGCAGGACCTTTAGCATGTACACCCTCGCAGCCCTCATGTATGGACCTTATAATCATGTTTGCTTCGTGTCTATCCACGCATCTGAGCAACACGGAATCATAATTCCTCTTGTACAGTATACCTTCACTTAAGAAGAATTTGGCGCAAAGCCGCCTAAGAGCTTTCTTATCAGTGATAGTGATACCCTTGGGATATTCCTGCTTTTCCAGATATTTTTTAATGTCGTAGAACCAAGGCTTGTCATCAGACTCTTCCTCGATTGCTAAACAGTGTGCTGGTTCGTTCAAGTGATCAATGCGGATATGAGGACCTTCATTCTTCCACTTGACCTTGAACATGGATGCTAGAGTGGCAAGAGCATCAGCTAGTTGATTTTCCTCTCTGGGGATATGATGAAAAGAAATCTCATCAAAGTAAGGAATCAACTTCGCAATGTGTCGTTGGTACGGAACCAGCTTGGAATCCCGAGTCACAAAATTCCCTCTGACTTGACTGATGACCAAGGCAGAATCTCCATAGACCTTAAGAATCTTGATTCTCTTGTCGATAGCCGCTTCAATACCGTAGGTGCATGCTACTTATTCAGCCATATTATTGGTACATGCAAAGCATAATCTGGCAATGAAGGGAAGGTGAAAACCTGTTAGAGAGATGAGGATATCACCGATTCCACGACCTTTAGAATTGGAGGCACCATCGAACCCGAGCGTCCACCGCGCCCCTGGTTCAGGTCCTATGTCAGGGTCTGGAGTCTCATAATCTCTGATGAACAGAACATCCTCATCGGGAGAGTCAAACTTCATATGTTGATAACCCTTTACAGGTTGATGGGCAAGGTAGTCAGACAAGACACTCCCTTTTATTGCTTTCTGGGTAACATGTTGAATATCATATTCGGTTAACAGCATCTGCCACCGAGAAATCCTTCTAGAGACAGCAGGCTTTTCAAATATATACTTTATCGGATCCATTTTGGATATCAACAAAGTAGAATGGAAAATCATGTATTGTCGTAGGCGTCGAGCAGCCCAGACCAGAGCACAACAAGTTTTCTCTAAGAGTGAGTATCTGGTCTCACAATCAGTGAACTTCTTGCTCAGATAGTATATTGCATGCTCTTTTCTGCCAATGTCATCATGTTGACCCAATACACATCCTATTGATTCATCAAGAACGGTGAGATACATGATTAAAGGCCTACCAGGAACAGGTGGTACTAAAATCGGTGGTTCTTGCAAGTATTGTTTTATTTTGTCAAATGCTTCTTGACAATCATTGTTCCATTCAACCGATTGATTTTTCTTTGTAATTTGAACATTGGTTCACAGGTAGTCGTCAAATGGGAAATGAACCTTGAAATGTAATTGAGTCTGCCCAGAAAGCCACAGACTTCTTTTTCTGTTTTGGGAGGCGGCATGTTCTGAATTAACCGAACTTTATCAGGATAAACTTCAATGCCCTCCTGACTCACGATAAAGCCCAACAGTTTACCAGATCGGACTCCGAAGGTGCACTTCGCAGGATTCAACCGCAATCTAAACTTCCGGAGTCTGTTTGATCATCCTCAGTTTTGGACTTGGCAATCATATCGTCCACGTAAACCTCAATCTCTTTATGAATCATATCATGAAAGAGGGTTGTCATGGCACGTTGGTATGTTGCCCCTGTATTCTTCAGACCGAATGGTATGACCTTATAGTAATATGTACCCCACGGCGTGATGAAAGTAGTCTTCTCCATATCAGCTGGGGACATCTTGATCTGATTATATATTGAAAAACCATCCATAAAGGAAAAGATAAAGAACTGCATTGTGTTGTCTACCAAGACATCAATATGAGGCAAAGGAAAATCATCCTTCAGGCTTGCCTTGTTGAGATCTCGATGATCCACACACATTCTGACTTTACCATCTTTCATAGAAACCGGGACGATGTTGGAAATCCATTCAGGATATTCGGAAGTGGCTAGGAACCCAGCATCAAGCTGTTTCTTTACCTCTTCTCTGATTTTGAGTGCCATGTCGGGTCTAGTCCTTCTGAGTTTCTGCTTGATAGGAGGACATTCGGGCTTAAGTGGTAAGTGATGTTCAACGATGTTGGTATCCAACCCAGGCATATCTTGATAGGACCAGGCGAAGATATCAACATACTCTTTCAACAACTTGACCAACTCAGAGCGTACATGCTTTGTGAGGGATGCGTCAACCTTGACTTCTCTTCTGACCTCATCAGTACCAAGGTTGACAACTTCCACTGGCTCTTTGTGTGGCTGAATCTCTCTACACTCGTACTCAAGGAGCCTTGCTAGTTCAGCCGGTAATTCATAATCTTCCTCACCATCCTCTTCGGCTTGGTTAATTGGAATTCCATAATTACAATGGATGTTTACCATGTCGTTATCAATGTTTTTATTATTTATGTATGTTTATGAATAGAATGAGCTATTTTGAAAAGTGAAAAGAAAAAGAAACTTTTTCCATTTGTTTGTGAAAAAGTAGAATAAAGAAAGAAAATAGAGCATGATTTTGAATGCAAAAAAACATTTATTTATTGATCACATAATATTGCAAAAATGTGAGGCCCTTTACAAGCTATCCACTCGTCTCGGGTGAGGACGAGGGAATGAGAAAGAAAAATGCATTACATGCTATATGGGAAAACCACAGGAATCACGGTAGATGTCCAATTGTTGTGCTTGAAACCCGGCGGATACTTGTACATAAAGATTTAAGTCTGATTACTGGGACCAGCATCATCAGTAGCTGCCACGATGTCACCTTGCTGGAAACCAGCGCTATGGAACTTGATTAAGTTGCACTGCTTATGACCAGAGGAACTAGATTGACGACCAGGACGATAACCCAATCCAAAACGATTATGCTTCTCAATCACATTAATCACATGCCCCCAGCCAAAAAAATCACCTTTCTGGATAGTCTCCTTAGCACTTTTAGCAGACGCTAAAGTCAATTGTGGTGATCTACTTTGACTAGTTGAAGCAGAGCTGACATCTTCGAACTCGAGACACTGCAACGGCACCTCAGCTATGCCTTCTTCAGTTTTGACGTATCAAAAAGATGATAACTCACTTACAATCAAATCCTCTTCACCACAGACGATGACGAGCTGATCATCAAACATGAACTTCAACTTCTGATGCAAAGTGGAGGTAACTGCCCCTGCAGCGTGGATCCATGGACGACCCAGTAGGCAACTGTATGCCGGATTGATATCCATCACCTAGAAGGTAATGGTGAACAAATGCGGCCCAATATTGATGGGTAAGTCCACTTCTCCAATGACTTGCCTTCGAGACCCGTCAAAGGCTCTGACAACTAAGGCACTTGGTCTCATCTCGTTTCCCTCCACCAGTAATTCACTCAATGTGCCCTTGGGCATCACATTGAGGGAAGAACCGGTATCCACTAGAACACGAGACAAAAGGGTGCCTGTGCAGGCTACAGATATGTGCAGCGCTTTATTGTGGGCAGTTCCTTCAGGAGGCAATTCTAATTCATTAATGCCCAAATACCGACTTAAAGTTATGTTGGCCACTACATTATCAAACTCGACGACAGATATATCTTGCATGACATGGGCAATGTTCAAGACTTTCAACAAAGCTGATCTGTGCGCAGGCGAACTCATAAGTAAGGACAAAATTGAGATCCTCGAGGGAGTCTGACCCAGCTGATCCACAATCTTAAAGTCACTTTTCTTGATCAACTTAAGGAACTCTTGATCATCAAGGGTCTCTTTGTTCTTTGAAACATCCTTGGAAGGGGTAGTCGGTACTGGAATGGTAGTAGATGACGCCCCTTGTTGAACAACAGGGGTTGCAGATGCAAGTGTCTCCTTGGGAGGAACAACTGTTGGAATTTGCACAGGCTTCGTAGTGACCTTCGGAGCGAACACTCGTCCACTACGAGTCATACCTCCACTGATTGTAAGATTTATGATCTTAGATTCGGCAAACCTCATCTCTTGACCTCCAGAAAACACACTTGACCCATATCTCCAAGGTACCTCCTTAGAATTCTAATACGGAAACGGCTTTGGCGGACAAACAACGATGGGCTGCACCTTCTTCTGCTTAGGGAATTCAACTGGAACCTTCCTATAGACAATGGTGAACGGCTCAATGGCAGTAACTTCTTCAACAGGTTTAGATCTAGAAAATTGTACTTCACCATGGTTCATTAGAATCTGAACACAACCCTTCAGCCTTCGACACTGGTTAGGATTATCGTCACAAATCTGACACTTACCATGCAATCCTTTCAACAGCCTGTGTTCATTCAACCTCTTGAAAACCACAACCATCGGAGTCTTTACTTCGTCGACATCCATGATCAATTCAGCCCTTGAACTATCCCCAATCATGTTAACTGCAGGTCCACCGTGATTTGGCAACGGATTATTCTGAATGTTAGGTCCTTCCTAGGTGAAAGTCAGAACCTTCTTATCAATGAGTTCCTGAACTTTGGTTTTGAAAAAAAAACAGTCCTCTATTGCATGTCCTATGTATCCAACATGAAAAGTACAGGGTGCATTTGGATTATGCTTCAGGCCAAATGGAGCAATTGCAGGAGCAATCTGTTTGGGGACAATTGCCCCTTGGTGAACCAGGTAAGGAAACAATTCCGTGTATGACACCGGAATTCTGTCGAAATTCAGACGCTTACGGTTTCCTTGATTGTTGTTGTTCTGACGGTTCTGATTCTGCTGATTTTTGTTTTGTTGAGTCTGTTGTTGATTCTGAGCATTCTGAACTGGTTGTTGTGGATGATACTGATATGGAGGTTATTGATATTGTGCAGCAGCAATGTATAGATATGGATAATACGGCATGGGAGCCATGGGAGCTTGATACTGAGGAGAAACTTGAGTTGTCACAGCGTTGGCTTCACCATTCTTTTTCTTGGACTGACTGTTCTGAGATTTCTGAGTGGTCAATGCTGGGAAGCAGCTCCAGGAATCTTTCCAGTCTTTAAGTCATTCTCAATCCGTTCACCAATTGTTACAACATCATCGAAGTTCGATGAAGAACTACCCACCATTTTCTCGAAGTAAGATCCTTGTAAGGTACCCATAAAGATGTCAACCAACTCATTGTCAGAGAGAGCCGGTCGCACACGAGATGCCATCTCACGCCATCTTTGTGCATACTCCTTGAATGTTTCAGCTGAGCGCTGAGACTGATTCTGCAATTGCAATCTAGTTTGTGCCAGATAAAGGTTATATTTGTATTATTTCACGAACGCTTCAGATAGATCCCTCCAAGTACGGATTTTACTGCGCTCCAGGCCCATGTACCAATTCAATGAAGCCCCAGACAAACTATCTTGAAAACAATGAACGAGAAATTCATCATTATCAATATGGGATGCCATCTTCCTGCAGTACATAGTGATGTGACTACACGGGCAGCTTAAACCTTTATACTTTGGCAAATCAGGTATCTTGAATTTCTGCGACAGTACAACATTTGGAACCAGACACAAATCTTTGGCCTCCAAGCCAAAAGCAGAAAACCCTTCAATAGCTCTGATACGGTCTTCCAACAACTTGTAGTCAACAGATCTACTCTGATTAATAGGCTTGACAAGAACCTGAGGATTTGGCAGCTGAGAAACGACAGGAGCATTCACTTGCGGAGTAGCAAACTGAGAAGGATATACCAAGCCCGGATTAATCATCTCACCAGCATTCTGACCCATCGGAACACCATACGGATAATTTAGAGGAGGTACCCCAACAGATGAGGAAGATGCCCCAGGATAGAACATCCCAGGATGAACATTCTGAACAGCAGTTTGAGCGGCTTAAGATGAAGCCGGAACATGAATAGAAGGACCTCTATACACATGCTCTTATTTGTCAGGAGTTTCAGTGTCAGCCAACCCGGAAGTTTGATGAGTTTGAACCTGAAGATACTCAAGATCATCATTCAACACTGGAGGCGGGACGGGAGTAGGCATGACTCATGGATATGCGGCAGCATTCCCATTAGGCATGGGCACAACAAAAGGCTGATATGGCATGAAGGCACTACCGTTATTTGCAATATGAGGAGTGTAATTCGGAGGCATGCCCCAAGGAAAACCAGCGGGCATTTGATTCAAACCGAACTGAGAATTTATCAGATGAACAATAGGCTGATTCATAGGCTCAACTGGTACCTCAACCATAGCAGGAGAAGGAACCACAACAGCAGGAGTAGCCGTAACAACAGGAGGAACAGTCACAATAGGAGTGACAACAGTTACATTAGTAGGGGTTGCAACAACAGTGGCAGCAGCAGCGGCGTCCCTCTGAGCACGAAGGAGTTCCATAATGACATCCATGTTCGTCTGGAACTGATCCATCCGACCTTGAAATTGAGCCAGGGTTTCCTTATAAGCAGCGTTCTTAGCTTTAAAGTCAGCCATGATCCTGGATTTTCTTGAGCGAGTGAAATACCGATGTCAAGTCGTCGTCTTGCTACAAGGAAGGCAGACAAGGATGAGCAACGGTTTCAGATGAAGGGACGTGCATATGCGTGCAAATGAATGTATGATATGCATGCAAAAATAAAGTTTTAAAATGCTTATGCAAAAATTAGTTTGACATGATGAGATGATATGCAACACAAGAATCAATAAGTCAGCATAGTCTGAATAGTCAAATCTGAACATCTGCAAAGGTAGTGTTGTGTTGATACGAGATCTGACGCAATGAGAGAACAAAGGTTGGAAGAGTCTTGGTTTCCTGCAGAAAAACCCAATATCCCGCTCACAGGTATGATATAGAAAGCAGGATTCTCAGTTTCGGATTCTCGATTTGAGAACTAGTAGTACATTCATCCCTCGGGGTACAATACTATTATCAAACAAAGAGGTCATCCACTGATTCCTCCAAAAAAAGGTCCTATGGCAAGTTTCCAGCTTTGGGTCCTCGGATCAAGAAGCGTAATGGGTTTGCAATTTCTGGTCTGTCATTATCGCTCATTGGGAGGAGTTCTGCAACTGAGTCCTCGGGACTGGTCACCAGAGTCGACAGCTCCTCAGGAGAATAACTACTTGCCTGTATCAACATACAGTAGCAGATATCTCCCGATAGAACCTCGTCTGGCTGTAGGTCTCGTGAACACCCGATGTGGCCAACACCACGGGAGCGTCACGCTTGCCCACGCTAATACCTATGTGTATGCTCAAGCCTGGGTAGTGGTCTTATCTCTCATGTAGCAACCCAACCGACAACAGCAAAGAAAATAGCAAACATCTAGAATATACAGCATATGAATATTTAAAGCAGTAAAGAAATGCAGTAAATAAACATAAGGCTAAAGCAAGTAAAATAAAGCGAGTAAAGCGCAAAAGATAAACACCTAAACGAGCATGAAAGCAAAAAAAACTAGGCTAAACCCCTCAAGGGATGGACCAGCAAGAGGTCAATCTGTCCCCAGCAAAGTCACTAGCTGAAGATGGCTGGTTTACATCCTGAGTGAATCGTGCACTCAAAGATAACAACAGAGTCGCCACCGAACTTTATTTAGTCCCAAAGGACAGGGAAAATATCGATAAAACCCAAGGGGAAGAGAAACGGGAACGGGGGGTTAGTTATGCGAAAGGAAGGTACTAGCACCTAACGCATACGTCGTACTCGAAGGGAACCATTTCGCTTGCTTCTAGGCTTGGATGGGTTATCTATCTAAAGGCTTCTAGCTAAGAGAAGGAGGAGAGAGAGAGAGAGAGAGAGTGAGAGAAAGGGGAAAAAGAAAGAAAAGAAAGAAAGTGCTCACGGAGGATTGTGGCCCTCGTGCCTATGTACCCTCATAGTGCAATGAGGAAATTAGAGTGTCATAGTTCATGGAACTAGGGGACAGAAAAGAAGGGAGAAAGGGAGAACGAAAGAAGGGTGGAAGTATGCTCGCCAAGACATCGCGTCTCGTGCCTACGTATCTGACATTCGAAAGAATGCAGAATTAGAGCTTCCGTAGTTCGGGGAACTGAACGGAACACAAAACAAGAAAGAAACAGGAAAACAAAAGAAGTGGTGTCAAAACCAAGAGCAAGAGTGAAAGAAAAACTCTACTGGGGAAGACCACATAGTAAGAGCAATTGCACAAGAGACTAGGAGGAGAATGGTGTCAAAACCAAGAAGGAAAGAAACTCCGCTGGGGATAACAGAAAGAAATTGGTGTCGAAACCAAGAAAGTAAGAGCAAAGGGTATAGAAAAGAATCCGTTGGGGACTCGGTGTATTAACTGGCCGACTGTGGTTAACCGAAGAAATAAAATAAGACCCTGGCAGGGAAAAGAGGCCGGTGTCAACAGACGGACTGTGATAAACCAAGAGAGAGAGTGATGAACCAAGAGAAGGTGTTTGACTCGGAGGGGACATCGGTATGTTAACTGATAAACAGTGGTTAAGCGAGAAAACAAAGATTGCAACTCTGTGGGGATAGAGAAGCATTGGTTTTAACAGAAAAAGCTGTGATCAACCAGAAGAGCGGGTGTAGGACCGATCGAAGGTCATAACGCAAAAGGGGTGTTGGTATTGACTGAACAAACAGCGCTTGACCAACGAAGAAAGGGTATTGAACCAAAAGGTTACTAACCCAAGGGTGCAAGTATTCGAACCAATAAAGGTTGCCAACTGCGGGGTTCATTTTTAATAGGAGAACTGTGATTAACCGAGAAAAATGAGTGATTAACCAAAGGGAGGTGATTAACTCAAAAAAAATAGATTCAGTATTTTAACAGACGGACTGTGGTTAACTGAAGGAAAGGGTGATTAACCGAGAGAAGGTGATTAACCCGGGGAAACTCAGTATTTTAACAGACAGACTGTGGTTAACTTAAGAAAAGGGTGATTAACCGAAAGAAGGTGATTAACCCGAGGAAACTCAGTATGTTAATAGACGGACTGTGGTTAACTGTGAAAATAGACAAAGATTGGTGTTGTAACTGACAGGCAGTGATTAACCAAACAAAGGGAGAAGAACCAAAAGAAGGCCGCGAACTCCGCAGGGGTTTCGGTATTTACAGGAAAACCGTGTTTAACCGATGAAAGAGTAAAAAGACTCTCTAGGGGATTCAGAAGAACAATAATTGCAAGAAAATAGTAGGGTAGGAGTTGGGTGACCACCCAAGAGGCAATGATCTTTAGCCAAGAGAAATGGTGATTAATCAAAAGAGAGATTGAATAAGATAAAAGTGATCAGGGATCAACCCAACCGGGGGTGGAGGAACACTACAGTTTAAGGATAGATGTGACTATTCTCAGCGAGAGGGCCAACGCCCTTACCCAAGAAATAGTCAGAATGAGGGTAGGACAATTCCCTCCTCATTCATTCTCTAGCACTCAAAGTATAGTACGGAAAAGGAAACAGACAGCGTAACAACCCCAATTTGTACAGTGCTCCTGCGTGGAGAAACGGACAGCGTAACAGCTTCAATTGTACAGTGCTCCGATGCAAGGCGTAGCGCGAAACTCCAACTCCATGGGGAATCGAGAGAGAAAGCTCTAAAGGAGGCCTAAAGAGAGGAAACGGGAAGATCAACTAATCGAAACATGGTTTCGATCAATTAACCAAATGGAAAGCCATGCCAATAATTTTCCAAAGGGGATGAAAAATCATTAAGGCAAAAAGGGGGAATTATTGATTATACAAAATTAAGCTCATCCATGAAGAATGAAACTTAATGCAAAACCAAGGAAGGGAGTACAAAACAGTACCAAATGGTCAACAAATATGCAACACAAAGTTATGTTATGTGATCAAAGTGGAATGCAAGAATGATTATATTCACATGATGTCGAAACATGAACAATTTGAATAATTGAAAGTGTGCAACAAAAGTTCATGAATAAGCTTCAAATAGAAGTTAAATGACATTTAAAACATCCATAAAATCAAGCATGACAATCAATGGAAGTTAAAATAAAGAAAGCATGGCAAACAAACTTGAAAATGCAAGAAAATGGCCATTTTGTACAGTGGTAACCGGTTACTCACCACGCGTTAACCGGTTACTTATTTGAAACTTGCGTATTTTGGTGAAAATTACACTGAGTAACCGGTTACTCACCATGTGTTAACCGGTTACCATTGTGACAGTGGCAAAAATAACAGAAAAAACAGCTTTCCAAAAGTGATTTTCAGCATTTAATCACTTATACCAACCAATACATGCTAGATCAAGAATTTGTGCACGAAAATTATATCATGTAAGTGCAATTAAGACACATCACAAGCAACAATCATGGATATTAAAGATCAAGCAAATGCGTAACAAATCAAACCGAAAACGATTGAAATTACAACGTAAATGCGCGAAAATGATCGAAACAGTTAGCAAAGATAGATCTACCAACCTACAAGACGGAGATGTGCCTTGGTAATTGTCGCAAAGTGTCCTTGATGCAGAAAATTAAAGAAACCCAGAGGAATCTTCAATTCGGTGATGAAACGTGTCAAAATCGAGCAAAATACGATAAAGCTCCAAAATGCGAATTCGAACTGTTGAATGTTGAAGCAAATACTTGAGATAATTTCACAAGCTAAAATAACTCTAGAAATCCAAGTAGAATTGCAAAATTGATGAAGGTTGAGCTCAAGAAATAATCACTTTTGATGTAAAAGTGATTATCCTTCAAAGTAGAAATGAACCTTGGTGAGGTTTTGGAAGAGAATTAAGATGAAGATGAAGATGTAGCAGAGAAAAATCAGAGAGAATGTGAGAGAATTGAGAGTGAAATTGTGCAAAAATGGTTGAAGGTCTTTGAAAATGAGTGAAGGTGAGTTTATATAGACTTTAGGTTTGGAATATGAGAGGTTTGGAGCTAGTTTTGGACTTAGCTTTGAGAGGTTTGGAGTTAGGGTCGGAATTAGTTACACTTGACTCACTGAGTCAAGGTGGTTAACTCGGTTAATTAGACATAACTCGGTGCCAATCTCAAGGTGAACTCTAACATCCAAGGATTCACATTACTTGGAAAACAAGGAACATGGTGCACTTGAATTAGAGTGAAGCATTGGAGTAAATGCACTTGGACTGTCTTGAAATGTCTAGAGATGTCTAGAATTTTCCACACACTGCTAGAATCAAGTAGAATCAATGACCAGAGAGAGTGCATGGCTACTGTCCCAAAATGCAGCAGGAACAACAAATTTGTACTGAGTAACTGGTTACTCACCAGGCGTTAACCGGTTACTTCAGTCAATTTTTGCCCAAATTGCTTAAGAAGTGATACTGGAGTCTCGGTTCCGATTTTCTACCTCTTGATTTGATGAGTAGGCATAGAAACCTTTATTTTAAGCTTGTTTTGATGATGAAATAATCTTGAGAGGATGCGATTAATCGGGCTTGGAAAACCTGAATATCCTACAACAAGAAATACACAGAGAAAAGTGCGAATGCGTATGCTAACGATGTGAATGCACATGCTTATGCAAAAGGCAAAAGAGGGAGGTTAAATTTTGGGTTACGACACATAATATCATAAAACTACTCTATCCATGTAAACCACACACCACCACTAAGTCTTCTTTCAAACTCATCACCCATCAAACAACCCTTCCAAATCCTCAATCAACCTCAACCTTTCCTTTAATACACCACACAAAGTAACCCAAAAAAAATTGTCTTCTTCCATCTTACCCTTAATAATCTTCCAACAACACCAAAACATTTCACACCATTCAAAGCCTAAATCGTTTCAGCACAGAACGAAACTAGAACAGAAAAGGAGAGAATGAACAAATAGAAACAAATCTGAACCAAACAAATTTGATGAACCTAATACAAAAAAACCCACAAACCTGATTGAAACCTGATCGAAGCCTGAAGTAGAACGAAAGATCGAGCAATTGAACGAGTTGAGCAAGAGGAGACCTTCGTTCGCGAGGGAAAGGTTGAAACGAGACACGGTGAAGCTTTTCTTTCATTTTTTTCTTTTTTCTGATGGTTGACGGTCCTCCTTTGACTTCTCTTTGTTTTATGACCAGATGAGGATTTCTTATTACCTTAACCTTTTTTTAAGATGGAAATGTTGTTGCTCTTGTTAAGTTTTAAACCCTTGTTTTTTTTATACGTGTAGCTTGGGCGATGGGCTTTGCAAGGCCCATGTTTGGAATTTTCACTACCACACCTATACTTTCTCAGCACCCCGCCTTTGAAATATTTTGCTAGCTCCCTAGTAAGTTGTCACTTCAGTTGATCTGGGATGTTTCTCATGGATCTCCCTCTTCCAACAAGGAAATCAGGCTCATGATGGAAATTCATAGTGAAGTCATGATGTTATACTCAGCGTGGAATACTCTTTTCTCCCCAGAGAAGGTTGTAACCTTGGAGTATAGCTGTTTGTTCTGCATGTTCATCCCTAGTGATGCTCCTATAAGGTGAGGTTGGTTGGGTATCCTTGTTGAGATGTTTATTTCATCTCCGGCTTGCTTCCTTTTGTCTGTTTTGTCAGCATAAGCATAAGCATAAACATGGCATACATGCATTCATACATATGCATGGCATCTGAGCATTTTTGCTACCATCTTGGTGTTTACCTGTTTTATTCACTTTGGACTGTGTTTATTCCCTAAGTGACTAGTTTTGTCTATTCTCTCCAATAAGTTCGTCACCTTTAGGTATAAAGTGCCCATCCTTTCTAAATTCCCCACAGAGTTTGATCCTCGTGAATGATGGTTGCTTCACTTATCTTTTTCATGTTTGGATAAGATAAATCCATTTGAGTTCATTCCTTAATGGTTGGAGTCTTGTTTGACTGTTTCTTTCTAGCTTGTTCCTAGATTGAACTTTGGTATCTGGCAGGTGTTACTGTTGAACCTGTTTGGGTCGCCAAACTTAGTTTGAACGTGCATTTATTTTGCACGGTCTCTTGCAGGAAGAATCTTTTATAGATCCTCATTGAAGACAAAATCTATTCTCTAACAGTGTTGTAGTAACAACATATCCTTGGAATTTATACCCAACAACAAGTGGCAATCTCTTTGAGAAGCTTGTTTTGTCATTGGTATTTTGCGACGATAAGTGACAATCCCTCCCGAGAAGCTTATCCATCTTTGGTGGTTTCCTCAGCTTTTTGTATGCAACAAGTGGCAATCTCTTTGAGAAGCTTGTTTGCTATGGCGATAAGTGGCAGTCTCCCCTGTGAATCTTATCCGTCCTTGGTGTTATTCAACCTTTTGTGGTTACAATTGTTATTACCCTCGATCAGTCATTTCCATCAACCCTTTTTGATGACGACTTTCAAATAAATTCTTGCCCATCAACCCCTTGATGAGGCTCCTATTTGAAGTGTTCCTTCCATCAACCTTTCTTGACAATGTAGTCCGAGATCAGGTTTTCATTATGTCAATCCTTTGACGATGTGTTCCTTCAGACAGATGTCTTTTCCATCAACCCCTTTTGATGAGATCCCGATGTCAGTTGGTTTTGTTCCATCAATCCTTTGGTGTTGTGACTCTTTAATTCAGTTGTTTCTTTCTGTCAAACCTCTTGATGATGTAGTCTGAGATCAAGTTTTCATTCCGTCAATCCTTTGATGATAATGATGTTTGGTGAATGGTTTCATTCTGTCAATCCTTTGACGATGATAATGTTTGGTGAATGGTTTCTTCCCGTCAACCCTTTTTGACGATGTAATCTGAGGTCAGGTTTCCTTTTTGTCAATCCTTTGACGATGTGTTCCTTCGAACAGGTTTTCATTCAGTCAATCCTTTTACAATGATGATGTTTGGTGAATGGTTTCATTCTGTCAATCCTTTGACAATGATGGTGTTTGGTGATTAGTTTCATTCTGTCAATCCTTTAACGATGTATTCCTTCAAATAAGTTTTCATTTTGTCAACCCGTTGACGATGATAATGTTTGGTTATTTTGTTCCTTTCGTCAACTCTTTGACGAGGTGTCTCTTTGATGAATTATTTTCAACCATTTGAAGATGTCACTTGGTTTTGTTCCATCAATCCTTTGATGATGCCACTCTTTGGTGAATGTTTCCTAAATTGGATTGTATCTGTCAACCCATTGACGATGATAATGTTTGGTGATTTGTTACCCTACCATTAACCCTTTAGTGGTGACTCTCAAGTTTATGTATCTTTTTGTCAACCCTTTGACAATGACACTCGTTGGTGAAGCTTTTTTTTCCCTAGTGGAGACCGTATTTCCGGTTCAACCTTCATTGAGGATCTTTTGTTCTAGAATGTCATCCAGCCATGCTTGAACTTGATGATCAATCATTTTAGATAACTTTATTGGAGCCCATCTTTTGGTTCTACTTCCAATGAGGTTTTGTTGTTTTCTTTCCCCAGTGGAAACCGTCTTTCCGGTTCTACCTCCAGTGAAGATCTTTTCTTTTGAAGTGCCAACAGGTTATGCTTGAATTTGTTGTTCCATCACTTTAGATGTCTTGTTTTCTTTTTTTTCCCAGTGGAGACCGTCTTTACAGTTCTACCTTCATTGAGGATCTTTTTGTTCTAGGATGTCATTCGGTCATGCTTGAACCTGATGATCAATCATTCTAGATACCTCCATTGGAGACCATCTTTTGGTTCTACTTCCAATGAGGATGTTACTTTTATCTTGCTTTGGTCCAATCTTAAAGCTTTGAGGGTTGTGTACTGTCTTTTCTTTAGAGTGTTAGCCAGTCATGCTTGAACTTGTTGATCAACTGCTCTGGATATTCCCCAGTGGAGACCATCTCATGGTTCTACCTCCAGTGTTGATCCCTTCCTTCTAAAGTGTCAGTCGGTCACGTTCGAACCAGTTGCTCAACCACTCTAGATTTCCCCAGTTTTGTTTCAGCTTCCCCAGTGTTGTTGTCAATCCCCAGTGAGTGTTTACTCATTGTGTCGACTTTATCCCTGTTTGCCTTCGTTTTTGTCTGCATCTTGCTTTTAGCATTCCATCATTGTCATCATGCTAGAATTCATGGCATGTTAGCATTATAGTTTAGTTCATTTTTGTCCATAGCATAGCATGTCATTGAATCTAAGGGAAAAAATTTCGGTTATCTGTATTTAAATACCTTTCACCATGATTTCATGAGGATTATCATCACTTTTGTCATCCGGCGAAGATATTTAAATTGGGGCAACTGTCATACCCCAAATTTTACCCTCAGATCCTCTGATCATTTTTCATATCATTTTAAGTCGGTCGTTTCTGCATTTACAGTTGTGTAGCCCATTAATCATAGTCATGCATTTTTGTTTAATTCTTTTTGTCACCTGTTCTTTTTTTAATTCATTTATTTTCATGAATCTTAGAACTGTATGCTTTTTTTATTTAGAATTTTGATTTTTTTATACTTTAAATCACTAATTTAATTTAAAATCTATTTCTTCTTTTTATTTATTATTAGTATTATTATTTTTTATTATTTATTATAATTATTATTATTTCTATTTATTATTATTATTATTTATTATTAGTATTTCATTATTATTATTTTTATTATCTCCTTATTATTAATTTTATCATTTCTTTTTTTTTACTATTTCATTGTTATTTATTATTACTTATTACTATTATTTATTAGTACTTTTTCAAGTCCACAAATTGGTTGGTATGTCCAAAGTCACTACACAAAACCTGTGCCAAAATCATACAACACATTGCTATACCCCTGCACCACTATCTCCAAAACGTACAAACAACCTGCCACCTCTGCTACATTTGACAAAAACCTGTGCTAGCAAAAACCGCATCAACCCCCACAGCTGCAAACAACCAAACAAAACAATTGCCTCAAACCAGCTCTAATTCTGATACATCACGAGCCAACAAAACACGCTGCATCACGTTACCCTGCTACACACTCACAAAACCTTCGTACAACTGTAGCCTACCCCAGCCACCTGCAAACGAACAACATCACGCCAGACAAATTCCAAACCCACCAACAAAACCTGCACGTAACTTGTACCATAACAGATGAAATAAAATGCAACGTTACTTGCCATACTCCACACGACATGATTCATAACACTCACCTTCAAAACATATTCCTTTGAACCACCCTTACCATTCAACAACAACTTCCAACTTTTCAACCCATATCCTCTCATCTTTCCACAATCCTTCGCAAATCCTTCAAAACATCACCCTCCAAAACCTTCTCAACTCACCTTATCAAGCTTCTTGCTGCCTTTTTTAAACAATTTCCTGTTGAAAACCACAAGCATGGCCACAACATCCATCATCTTCCTGATACAGAATAATAACTTGTTGCCATAACCATAGATATACCTCACTTTTCCAATCACCACCTTTAAACAACCACTCACTACAACTACTACCTTATTGGAAATCGCTACAACCTCTCGCCAAAAACACATCGAAACTCCCTCTTATCTCTTTGTCAACCTCTTAACTGCTGCAACCATATTCTTCATTAATCACTCTGTTAATAATCCATGTTAAATATCTTTGTTAATAATTTTCATTTGAAAATCTTTGTTAATTATTTTTTATTCAAATCACTTTGTTAATCATATTAAAATGTTTTTTTATATTTAATTAGTATTTTTATTTTAGAAATATATTTTCTTATTTTATTTTGTTAATAAAAAACTCAAAAAATATTCTTTTTGTTAATTTTGGAATTAATTTTAGAATTTAGTAATTTAGGATTTAATCTTAGATTTTTGTTAATTAATTTCTATTAATTTCTTTGATTCCTAACCTTTGTGGCTTGCAACTTAGATTCTATTTGTTGATCTGTTAATTTTAATTCTTGTTCTGACTTTTCTCTTGCTCATATCCTGTGCTAACCATTCATGTCATAATATCACTCTTTTGTTTAATTATATTTTGAGTTTGTTACATCCATGCCTAAAGCTCCATCCTTTGTTTCTTGTTGTTACACATCCCTAGCATTCCAAAGGAAAGTTACCTTGTTGACTTATAAGTCATTTTCTAAGATAGTTTAGACCTTTCCCTTTTCACTTCCATGACCTTATTAGGATCATCTCCCTTGGCCTTTTTAGAGTCACTCTTCCCTCTTCAACCAAGTTTTAGGATAGGGTTTTGTTAACCCTATATGAGTACTATCATTATAGATACGTACTTTTCTTTCTTGGCCTTATTAGAGCCATTTTACTTTATAACTTAGAGTTAGGTTTAGAGTTTTTGAACTCTATATGGGTACCATTGTGACGTGTACTCATTTTTCCCTTTGACTTTGTTAAAAGTCAACTTTAGGTTAGTTTTTCAACTTAGACTTAGAGAGTTTTGTTAACTCTATGTGAGTACCATAGTTATGAGTACTCACTTCCCTTGGAACCTTGATCATTATCAAGAGTTCCTCAACCCTAGTTAGGCGAACTACGAAGGCTCTGATTCCTCATTCCTAGCCAGGATACGTAGGCACGATATCTTGCCGAGCCCTCTAACCCACTAAAAATTAACAACTAACTCCCTTATCTCACGCCGTCGTGCGACCGAGACTAGTTTACCTTACCCTTTATCCTAGCCTTAGGATTTGAGTCGCCGCACTCCATGTAAGTGTCATAGTGATGAACACTTAATTTCCCCTTTCAACTTAGACTTAGAGAGTTTATTAACTCCACGTAAGTGCCATGATTATGAGTACTCATTCCCCCTTGGAACCTTGATCATTATCAAGAGTTCCTCCCCATAGTTAGGAGAATTACGAATGCTCTGATTCCATCCTAGTCAGGATATGTAGGCACGAGATGCGACGTCTTGGCGAGCATACTTTGTATATACCCTAGGTCTTTACCTTAGCACAATTTCCCTTAGCAAGCAAACAATAACTTAACACAAATACGAAAGAGAGGTTCCTATAGAGTACTACCGATACTTAGGATGCTAACACCTTCCCTAGGTATAACCAACCCCCGAACCTTAGATCTCTAGCTATGTTGTTAGATAGCGCACTTAGGGTTTTCTTTAATCTTTACCCTTTCCTTTGGATAAATCAAAGCTCGGTAGTGAACTTCATGATTTGCGATTCAAGTTAATTAAAAGCTTGATATCTGATTCTCACTGCAACACTTATGCTGTAGTGTTTTCCCAAAAACCATGTTTTTAAAGCATTTATGTTGTATGAACCTTTTCTGAACCATTTTAATGCTTTCTAATGCTAAGATACACATCTAGAATCAGAGGATGGCGTCCAATATACATTAATGCTACACTATCCTAGTTTTGACATCATTCAAAAATACATCTAACGAAAAGTTTCACTCATAATTTGTTCAGATGATTCAGGTGTGATAATAGAGAACTTGATAAATTAAAACATTCCAAAAGAGGAATATCCTCAAACAATAACCGAAGAGGACATTAGTAATGACAAAGAAGAAAGTAAGCAAGTGGAAGATAAACAAGAGACCTCACCTCAGCTGCTCCTAGATTTGATTGTTGCAAAAGATCATTCGTTGGGTCAAGTACTAGGTGACATCAAGAAAAGTGTAAGTAGGAGATCTCAAGTTAACAATATTTGTAAGTATTCTGCTTTCATCCCTCAAATTAAAACTAAAACTATATCTCTTACTTTACTAGACAAGGGATGGCTACTTGTTATGCAAGCATATCACATTCAATTTTAAAAAAATGATGTTTGGAACCTTGTTCTACGTCCATTTGATAAAACCTTCATTAGCACTAGATGGGTGTTTAGGAACTAACGGGATGAAAATGGGAAAATTAATAGAAAGAAAGATAGGCTAGTGGAAAAAGGGCATAGTCAAGATGAAGGAGTTGACTATGAGGAGACTTATGCTCTTATAGCTTGTCTTAAAGCTACTAGACTCCTTTTGGAATTCACCTACTGCTTGGATATTAAATTGTATCAAATAGATGTTAAATCGGCTCATCTTAAGGGCTATATAAATGAAGAATTCAATGTCTTTCAACCTCTTAGTTATGCTGATCACAAAAATCCTGATTATGTTTTTAAACTTAAAAGAGCCCTTTATGGTTTCAAATAAGCTCTTAGAGCTTGGTACGAGCGCCTTAGTGGATTTTTAATCAAACAAGTATTTAATCATGGTAAAGTAGATACTAATTTGTTTATTAGACATAAATTAAAACATATTCTTTTAGTTCAAATTAATGTTGATGATATCATATTCGGGTCTACTGATGAATCCCTTTGCAAGGATTTTTCTAGTTTGATGTATGGTGAATTTGAAATGTTCCTAATGGGAGATCTTACCTACTTCCTAGGATTTCAAATCAAGCAAGAAGAAGATGGAGCATTCCTAACTCAAATGAAGTATTTCTTGGAGATTCTAACGTAGTTTGATATGCAAAATTCAAAGAGCATCTCAACCCCCATGGCGTCAAATGTGCTGATAGACAAAGATGAGAATGACGTAGAGATTGACATTACCAAATATAGAGATATAATATGATCTTTATTCTATTTAACCGCGAGTAGGCCAATTATTATATTTAGTGTGTGTACGTGTGCTAGATTTCAAGAATCAATTGGGGAATCCCACCTTAAATCGTAAAAGGAAATTCGAGGCATCTTAACAAAACCTCGCATCACGGTGTTTGGTTTCCCAAAGGTAGCGAATGTAGCTTAGTAGGTTTTTATAATGATTTTGCTAATTGTAAACTGGATAGGGAAAGCACTAGTGGTACTTGTCATTTATTTGGAATTTTTTTTGTTTCTTGGCATAGTAAGATGTTGGCTTATTTAGTCCTGAAGTCCTTTAACTTAATTTCATATTTCAGTTTGGTCCCTTACGTAATAAACGTTACATATACGTCCCTTATCAATTGTTCCGTTAACTAATATGATCCATTCCGTTAAGTTTGCATTGAAAACGTTAAGTAAGCTGATGTGGCATGCCAGCATGGCAAAAGACAAAATAGTGAGTCAGCCGTTTAGTTAAAGGACTAAATTGAAACCTTATAGATAATTAAGGGATCAGACAAAGACATCAACCAAAGTACTATTAAAGTGATCAGAAAATTTTTTATCACATTATACCAGACCATAACATGTTATTTGCCATACCAGAATTTCAAATCAATGGAATATTGAATTTATTGACATTAAACTATAATTTTGCTACATTCTTTATTAAAACGAAAAGCATTAAGCTAAAAGGGAGAACTTATATTGAATAACGAACCAAATATTTCTCTTTACATTGATACAAATTCAGATACAAATGACTCATTTTCACCAACATGAAACAACAATTACTTTGATTCATGTTAATGGCCCCCACTGAAATTCTGAACTTGAAATCCAACCACAATCAGATGTGCACCTATACTTGAAATTCTGAATTGTCCCTTGAAAATTCCCAACTTTCAAATAAGGTCATTTTACAATGTTGGGATAAATGACCTTCAAATAACAGATTGGATCCATATGATACACCATAAGGTTTGTTTGAAGTATATAAACAACCTGCAGATAAACAAACTTATGTGTTTAATAGAATCCAATGTATAAAACAACTCAAACAAAAATGGATGGAATCAAACAATGGTTGCAGTATCACGAGCTTGAAGAATTTCCAATAAAATATGCATATCTCTAACACCCGAGCAGCAGTATCACCCTAACCTCTCTCTATATATAAAATGCTCACATCATTTGAGTAAAACTCTCCGAAAAGACAAATGATAAACAATAAAAATAAAGAAAAGGAAAAGAAACAGTAGAAAAAGTTGAGCGACATCAAGAAGCTGATAGTGAACAGCACCAGAACAAGCCTAACAAATTGAACAATTCAACGAAAAATAGATCGGAAAAAAAAATCAGAACATGAGTTAAAGAACTGAATTGATTCAAGGGATAATCTCATATCGAAAAAAATCAAACCTTTTCAATTTTGGTGAGATTGAGTTGAAGAAGTGAATTGATTCAAGAGATAATCTCAGATCTACATAAGAAGTAAGCAGCATCCATGATTTTGATGTTGGTAGCCATTTTCTTCCCTGATTCACTTAGTGTGTGTGACGGCTAGGGTTTTTTGGAAGAGGTAAGAAACTTGCTTCTTATAATATAACAAAATATTCCATTTTAATTAAAAATTATTTCCAAGTCAGCTAAATTAATGTCCGCTAGAGTTTCACGTTTGTCCAATTTAACGGATTTTGACAAAATTTAACGGAAAGGACTAGTATGACTACCGGAATCTGATTTAAAGGACTTAAGAGAAACGTTTATTAAATAAGGGACGAAAGTGAAACCTGAAATTAAGTTAAAGGACTAAAGGATGTATTAAGCCTAAGATGTATCATAGTGTTTCTCTTTCTATCACTAAGGATGAATATGTAGTCGTTGGTAATAATTGTGCACAATTCCTATGGCTAAAGCAATAATTACTGGATTATGATTTAAAACTCGGTTTCATTCCGATAAAATGCAATAACACAATCACGATAAGCCTAATTAAGAATTTTGTACTTCATTCACGTACTAAACATATAGAAATCTGGGTCCATTTCCGTAGGGATCTTGTTGAAAAAAGTTATGTTATTTTTGAATTTGTGGATATGAAAAATCAGCTATTTGATATCATTACAAAACCGTTATCCTCTGAACCTTTCATAGGATAATTAGGGAATTGAGAATCTTGGATTCTTCGTGTTTTAAATAGATTTGGATTGCTATTTCATTTAATTTATATTTGTATTATGTTGTACACTATTATTTTCTTGTAGCAAGTTATTTTGACAAACCATATTGCTATGTTTCTACAACTCTCATATTCTTCTATATCATTGTTTGTATTTTGTTCTATATATGTCCATTTATTTACTTCTTACATTCTTCATTTCATTCATTCACTTCTAAGTTGCTGAATGATTGTTCACATGTGCATTTAAAATATTTTTAAATGCATCGTACTAATTATGTGCATTTGAGCATTATTCGTTTTGTTCATGCATTATTTAATCTTACATTCATAGACGTTTTGATCACGTAATTGTGTTTTATTTTAGTTGCATGTCTAATTATATATTTGTTGCATTTAGCATGTCTATCTTCGTATTCTGTATTCGATTTTTGATGTTGTATATTCTTCTTAGCTTTGTGTAACTCATTTGTTTCTCTAAAATATCATTTGTGTTGCTGATTGATTTTGCGTTTAGGCTCATTAGTATCTATCTCTTTTTGATATTGTCAAAGGAGGAGAAGTTGTAATGTGAGTCTAGATTTGTTTTATGCATTTTATGTTGTTGTGTAGTGTGAAATGTTTTAAGGGTAGTGTAACGCCCCAAATTTCATAGAATATTTATTTAATTAATTTAAATATTATATTCGTGGATTTCTGTGAATTTTGGTGTTTCGTGTCGATGTCGGTGATTTTGTGAAGTTTTGGTTATTTTAATTAAATAATAGTGTATAATATGAATATATTTGTATTATTATTTATTTTAAATAATATTAGAGGAATTAAGAGTAAAGTGGACATTTGAGGAGAATAAGTGAGGGTATGATGGGAAAAGCACATTTAGGGGTATTTTAAGAGAGAATAATGAAAGGAACTCATTATTCGTATTATTTTTTAGGAAGAGACAAAGGTTCTCTGAAGAACAAGTGAGAAGGAGGCTAGGGCATAGAAGAATTCCGGCGAAACTTCAAGAGAGGTCGAAGGAGACAATATTCTAATGTATGGGGAGTATCACCTTGCAATATTTTGATATAAAGATTAGGTGTTAGTGGGTAATTGGGGTTTTTGGGGAAAACCTAGGAATTGGAGGTTAGGGATGATGGATTTTGATGATTTGCTATGTGATGATTGCTGTTATTGATGTATATGTGATAATTATAGGTTATAATAACATAATCTGTGAAAAATCTGAGTTAAAAACTAGTTTAGGAGCGCATGATCGCATATGGAGGAGTGCTGTTATCGCAGGGTTTTTCTGCAGAAATCGCAGAGCCCGCTTAGCGCGGTCTGAAGAAATTTCGCCTCTTCGAGACAGTGAGTAGTACGCTTAGCGCGGCCTGGGACTGAAAAACACTATTTTATTGACGTAAAATTCATGAAAAATATTTGTTTTATATTATATTGATGCTGTGATGTTGCTGTGAATTTCTGTTATGTGTTGACGTGTTATATGATGAATTATTTAGTGATGAAAATGATGACCTGATATGATTGATGTATTGCGAGATGTCCATACATGTGATGTCTCATGGTTAGATGATGATATGATGTTATTGATGATTATTAGATATTTATATGTGATGCTTGATGATAAAATGACGATGTGAAGTACCATGAGTATATTGATGATTATGAGATGACGATTCATGATGTTTTGATGATTAAATGATGATATGGATTAGCATGAGATTTTGATGAATGTTGATGCACGTAATGACTTTTGTTGATGATGATGATATTGACATTGTGCATCATGCATTCATAGCATTTAGACTTCGGTCTATTGATGATGTTAGGACTTCGGTCCAGTTGTGGCTTCTATTCCATTGTGTGGATTGATGTGTTTATGACGTGCTCCCTTGTGGAGGGTTGATTGCCTAGTGTCCATTATTATGATGATTTGGTACCACATGCATTTTTATGACATTGCATTTCATTCTTGGTGGCCTTGCATGATTGCATATGAGTGATATTGGTGATGTGATGTTTTATATGATGTATTGGGTGAGTCACTGAAGTAATTGATAAAAACAATTATTGCCCTGTTAATGTCTTTTCTTTATATGATTTATATTGAATTGTGATTACTCACCCTACCTGTTTGAATGCTGCCTCCATGTGGGTAACGTGCAGGTGATCAGGTTTAGCCGTGGATGCTTTCGAGGACTTGAAGTTATTTGCTTTTGGTCGATTTAGAGGGTCTTGCTCTGATAGTGTAACATCGGGTTGGGGTCCTTTGAGTCAAACTATGTTGTTTCCTTATTTTGTTGTCATTCGACGATGTGGTTTTATTTTTTTTATTACGACGTTTGTTGAAAACCTTTTAATTGAGAATTTTGAGTTCCGCTGCCATGTGAAGGCTTTTTGTGAAACTTTGAGGAAAACCCTTTTGTTTACAGGGTAATTGTGTTATTTTGATTTAATGAGAAATGTGCACCCTTCGAGGGAATTTTTATGCTTTACTCTGATAATTGAGTTGTTTCTGCTGTAACATTATTTGGGGGTAGAAAAGGGTGTTACATTAGTGGTATCAAAGCAGGTCAGTCCGTCCGGCTAGGTTTTTACGTGTTGTCTGTCCCTGTCAGTCGACGAGTGTGTGTACACTGTCGATGTTTTAGTTCTTCTAACCTTGTTTGTGGTGTGTAAGATGGCTGGAAGAAATGATCGTGCAATTGCTGATGCATTGGAATCGATTGCTAATGCGGTGGCGCAGCTGAATCCAAATGGTGGAACTCCTGATGAGTTTCGTGCTTTGGGGAAGTTTCAAAGGAACAATCCACCGACTCTTGTGGGTACGCATGATCCAGCAAGTGCACACAAGTGGCTGAAGGCAATCGAGAAGATCTTTCGGGTGATGGGGTGTTCTGATGAGCAACAGGTTCAGTTCGGAACGCATATGCTGGAAGAAGAGGCTGAGGACTGGTGGGATAACACCCGTCAGAGGCTTACTGATGTTGGCACTGTGATAACTTGGGCTGTGTTTAAGCAGGAGTTTCTGCACAAGTATTTCCCAGAGGATTCTCGTGGCAAGAGAGAAGTGGAATTCCTAGAGCTGAAGCAAGGAGATATGAATGTGGCAGAGTATGCCGCGAAGTTTGAGAAGTTAGTGAAGTTTTGTCCGCACTACAATCACGCTGATGCTGAGATGTCTAAGTGTCTCAAGTTTGAGAATGGGCTGAGACCAGAGATTAAGCAGGGTATTGGGTATCAGCAGATCCGCAGGTATACTGAGTTGGTTGACAAGAGCAGAATCTACGACGAGGATAGCCGAGCTCGATCTGCTCACTACAAGCAGTTGAGTAAGAAGAAAGGGCAGTATAGGGGTAAGCCTTATACAACTTCAGCTGACAAAGGGAAGTAGAAGGCTTCAGATGGGAAAAAGACAAGTGGGGGAGTAGCTCCCGCTTCTGGAAAGTGTCATAAGTGTGGTGAGCAAGGTCACCGTGCTGATGCGTGTACCGATAATGTAGTGAGGTGCTATCGATGTGGTAAGAAGGGGCATAAAGCTACTGACTGCAAAGATGAAGGTCCGACTTGTTTCAATTGTGGTGAGAAAGTTCATATCAGTACTCAATGTCAAAAGCCGAAGAAGACTGCTACTACTGCCCAGGCCAGTGGCCGTGTGTTTGCTTTGAGTGGTGCAGAAGTTCCAGAGAAGAACAACCTGATTCGAGGTATTGTTTTATTAATAATATCGAGTTGGTTACTATTATTGATACTGGTACTACTCATTCTTTTATCTCCCTTGAATGTGCTAATAGATTGGGTTTGAAGTTATCTGATCTGAATGGTAATATGGT
Organism: Lathyrus tuberosus; assembly: GCA_022829125.1. Taxonomy (NCBI): domain Eukaryota; kingdom Viridiplantae; phylum Streptophyta; class Magnoliopsida; order Fabales; family Fabaceae; genus Lathyrus; species Lathyrus tuberosus. The sequence goes on along the minus strand of JALAZF010000549.1, from coordinate 3,355,831 downwards.
AATAGAAACTCCAGCTAATGGTTTTGTTACTACTACCCTTGTGTGTTTGAGATGTCAGGTGATGATTTTTTAGAAGAGTTTTGTGATGGATTTGGTGTGCTTACCCTTGGACCAGATCGATGTGATCTTTGGAATGAATTGGTTAAAGTTCAATCGTGTTCACATCAATTGTTATACCAAGGCTGTAGAGTTTCTTGAAATTGATGATAGTGGGGAGCTGATGTTCTTATCTTCTAAACAAGTAGATGAACTTGTGGAGGATGAAGCTTTGGTGTTTGCAATGTTTGCATCTTTGCAAATTGATCGTGAAGCTGCGAGTGTGGAGTTGTCGGTTGTCCGTGAATTCCCAGAAGTGTTTCCAGATGACATCAGTGATTTGCCTCCAGAGCGTGAGGTAGAGTTTGCAGTGGACTTAATACCAGGTACAAGTCTAGTGTCGATGGCTCCTTATTGGATGTCAGCTTCTGAGCTAAGTGAATTAAAGAAACAGTTGGAAGAGTTTCTTGAGAAGCAGTTTGTTCAACCAAGTGTTTCTTCGTGGAGTGCTCCTATGTTGTTAGTGAAGAAGAAAGATGGAAGTATGAGGTTGTGTGTTGATTATCGGCAGCTGAATAAAGTGACTATCAAGAATAAGTATCCACTACCAAGAATCGACGATTTGATGGATCAGCTAGTAGGTGCTTGTGTGTTCAGCAAGATGGATTTGAGGTCGGGCTATCATCAGATTCGTGTTAAGTCTGACGATATTTTGAAGACGGCTTTCAGAACAAGGTATAGACACTATGAATACACTATGATGCCGTTTGGTGTATCTAATGCACCTGGTGTGTTCATGGAGTACATGAATCATATTTTCATGAGTATTTGGATAAGTTTGTGGTGGTGTTTATCGATGATATCTTGATATATTCTAGATTCGAAGAAGGATATGCCAAGCATTTGAGGACTGTGTTGCAAGTGTTGAAAGAGAAGAAGTTGTATGCAAAGCTGTCGAAGTGTGAGTTCTGGTTGAAGGAAGTGAGTTTCCTTGGCCATGTGATTTCAAGTGACGGGATTAATGTTGATCCTTCTAAGATTGATGTCGTGTTACAGTGGGAGACTCCGAAGTCTGCTACTGAGATACGGAGTTTTCTGGGATTAGCGGGTTATTATCGCAAGTTTATTGAAGGCTTTTCTAAGTTGGCGTTACCTTTGACTCAGTTGACTCGAAAGGGTCAAGCTTTTGTGTGGGATGTAGCTTGTGAAGAGAGTTTTGTGGAATTAAAGAAGAAGTTGACGACTGCTCCAGTGTTGATTTTGCCTAATCCGAGCGAATCTTTTGTGGTGTATTGTGATGCGTCGAAGATGGGTCTTGGTGGAGTATTGATGCAGAATGGACAAGTTATTGCCTATGCTTCGAGACAATTGCGAGTTCATGAGAGGAATTATCCTACACATGACTTGGAATTGGCAGCGGTGGTGTTTGTGTTGAAAATTTGGAGACATTATCTGTTTGGCTCTAAATTTGAAGTGTTTAGTGATCATAAGAGTCTGAAGTACTTATTTGATCAGAAGGAATTAAATATGAGGTAGAGGAGGTGGTTAGAGTTGTTGAAGGATTTTGATTTTGATTTGAGTTATCATTCGGGCAAAGCAAATGTAGTGGCCGATGCGTTGAGCAGAAAGTCATTGCATATGTCAATGCTTATAGTGAAAGAGTTGGAGTTAATTGAGCAATTCATAGATTTGAGTTTGGTGTGTGAAGCGACTCCTGACAGTGTGAAGTTGGGAATGTTGAAGTTGACTAGTGTTATTCTGGAAGAAATCAGAGCGGGACAGCAATCTGATTTAAAGTTGGTTGACCAATTGACTTTATTTAATCAAGAAACGGAGGTGACTTCTGGATTGACGAGAATGGCGTAATGATGTTCAGAGACAGGGTGTGTGTTCCAGATGTCCCAGATATTAAGAAGAGCATTCTTGAAGAAGGACATTGAAGTAGGTTGAGCATTCATCCCGGTGCTACGAAGATGTACCGGGATCTAAAGAAGTTGTTTTGGTGGCCAAGTATGAAGAAGGATGTTGCGGAGTTTGTTTATGCGTGTTTGACTTGTCAAAAGTCGAAAGTTGAGCATCAGAAGCCTTTAGGTATGATGCAGCCGTTGAGGATTCCAGAATTGAAATAGGAGAGCATTTCCATGGATTTTTTGTCGGGATTGCCGAAGACTGCTAAGGGAAATGATTCAATTTGGGTGATCATGGATAGATTAACTAAGTTGGCTCATTTCTTGCCGATGAAGATTAATCATTCTATGCAGAAGTTAGACGAGGTGTATATTGAAGAGATTGTGAAGTTACATGGGGTACCTTCGAGTATTGTGTCGGATAGAGATCCGAAGTTTACATCGAGGTTTTGGAAGAGTTTGCAAGATACTTTGGGTACTAAGTTGAGGATGAGTTCTACCTATCATCCGCAGACGGACAGTCAAACAGAAAGGACTATCCAATCTTTAGAATATTTGCTGAGGGATTGTGTGTTGGATCATGGAGAATCATGGGATAGCCATTTTCCATTGATTTAGTTCACGTACAATAATAGTTTCCATGCTAGTATTGGAATGGCACCTTATGAAGCTTTGTATGGAAGAAGGTGTAGGACTCCGTTGTGTTGGTATGAGTCGGGCGAGAGTGTTGTACTCGGACCTAAAATTATGCAAGAGATGACTAAGAAGATTAGGAAGATCCAAGAGAGGATGAAAGCTTCACAGAGTCGTCAGAAGAGCTACCATGATAAGAGGAGGAAAGCACTTGAATTCCAAGAGGGAGACCACGTGTTTTTGAGAGTGACGCCAGTGACTGTGTGGGTCGAGCTTTGAAGTCTAGGAAGCTCACTCCATGTTTTGTTGGTCCATATCAGATATCGTAGAGGATAGGAGAGGTAGCCTATCGAATTGCTTTACCGCCGTCACTTGTGAATTTGCATGACGTGTTCCATGTGTCTCAATTGAGGAAGTACATTCCGGATCCGTCGCATGTGATTCAGATGGATGATGTACAAGTGAGGGATAATCTGACTGTGGAAGCATTACCTGTGTGTGTTGGTGGTCGAGAGACGAAGCAACTGCGAGGTAAAGAGATTGCTTTGGTGAAAGTTTTATGGGGAGGACCAGCTGGCGAAAGTTGGACTTGGGAACATGAAGATCATATGAGGGAGTCGTATCCGACTCTGTTTCCTTGAGGTAATTTTCGAGGGAGAAAATTCTTTAAGTGGGGGAGAGTTGTAACGCCCCAAATCTCGTAGAATATTTATTTAATTAATTTAAATATTATATTCGTGGATTTCTGTGGATTTTGGTGTTTCGTGTCGATGTCGGTGATTTTGTGAAGTTTTGGTTATTTTAATTAAATAATAGTATATAATATGAATATATTTGTATTATTATTTATTTTAAATAATATTAGAGGAATTAAGGGTAAAGTGGACATTTGAGTAGAATAAGTGAGGGTATGATGGGAAGAGCAAATTTAGGGGTATTTTAAGAGAGAATAGTGAAAGGAACTCATTATTCGTATTATTTTTTAGGAAGAGGCAAAGGTGCTCTGAAGAATAAGTGAGAAGGAGGCTAGGGCATAGAAGAATTCTGGCGAAACTTCAAGAGAGGTCGAAGGAGACAATATTCTAAGGTATGGGGAGTATCACCTTGCAGTATTTTGATATAAAGATTAGGTGTTAGTGGGTAATTGGGGTTTTTGGGGAAAACCTAGGAATTGGAGGTTAGGGATGATGGATTTTGATGATTTGCTATATGATGATTGTTGTTATTGATGTATATGTGATAATTATAGGTTATAATAACATAATTTGTGAAAAATCTGAGTTAAAAACTAGTTTAGGAGTGCAGGATCGCAGATGGAAGAGTGTTGTTATCGCAGAGTTTTTCTGTAGAAATCACAGAGCCCGCTTAGCGCGGTCTGAAGAAATTTTGCCTCTTCGAGGCAGTGAGTAGCACACTTAGCGCGGGTGGGGCGCGCTTAGCGTGACCTGGGACTGAAAAACACTATTTTATTGACTTAAAATTCATGAAAAATATCTGTTTTATATTATATTGATGTTGTGATGTTTCTGTGAATTTTTGCTATGTGTTGATGTGTTATATGATGAATTATTTAGTGATGAAAATGATGACCTGATATGATTGATGTATTGTGAGATGTCCATATATGTGATGTCTCATGGTTAGATGATGATATGATGTTATTGATGATTATTAGATTTTATATGTGATGCTTGATGATAAAATGACGATGTGAAGTACCATGAGTATATTGATGATTATGAGATGGCGATTCATGATGTTTTGATGATTAAATGATGATATGGATTAGCATGAGATTTTGATGAATGTTGATGCACGTAATGACTTTTGTTGATGATGATGATATTGACATTGTGCATCATGCATTCATAGCATTTAGACTTTGGTCTATTGATGATGTTAGGACTTCGGTCCAGTGGTGGCTTCAATCCCATTGTGCGGATTAAGGTGTTTATGACGTGCTCCCTTGTGGAGGGTTGATGGCCTAGTGTCCATTATTATGACGATTTGGTACCACATGCATTTTTATGACATTGCATTTCATTCTTGGTGGCCTTGCATGATTGCATATGAGTGATATTGGTGATGTGATGTTTTATATGGTGTATTGGGTGAGTCAGTGAAGTAATTGATAAAAACAATTATTTCCCTATTAATGTCTTTTCTTTATATGATTTATATTGAATTGTGATTACTCACCCTACCTGTTTGAATGTTGCCTCCATGTGAGTAACGTGCAGGTGATCAGGTTTAGCCGTGGATGCTTTCGAGGACTTGAAGTTATTTGCTTTTGGTCGATTTAGAGGGTCTTGCTCTGATAGTATAACATCGGGTTGGGGTCCTTATAGTCGAACTATGTTGTTTCCTTATTTTGTTGTCATTCGAGGATGTGGTTTTATTTTTTATTATTACGACGTTTGTTGAAAACCTTTTAATTGAGAATTTTGAGTTCTGCTGCCATGTGAAGGCTTTTTGTGAAACTTTGAGGAAAACCCTTTTGTTTACAGGGTAATTGTGTTATTTTGATTTAATGAGAAATGTGCACCCTTCGAGGGAATTTTTATGCTTTGCTCTGATAATTGAGTTGTTTCTGCTGCAACATTATTTGGGGGTAGAAAAGGGTGTTACAGGTAGCACAAGCAATTGAAAGAAAGCATTGATCACAATTTTCTTCTGTTTGAAGTCAACTCAATTACAACAAAAGCTTGTCAAGCATCAAAAAAGGGGAAACTGAAGTTGCATGTCTCTAATACATTAAGGGGGAGACGTGTCACTTCTATATGGTCTTGTTGCTTATCTCTTAAGCTTTATTTTTGGATTGTAGTTTATTTCATTTTGTCTCCTTTTCAATTGCGCATTTTTTATTATTTTTAGATCCATATTTTAGCGTGCGTAATACAAAATCTTTGTGTTTGAGTATGAGCATTATGGTTTAAGTTAATTGGTTGATTTGTTGTATCAAGAACCATATATGAGATTGGTTCAAGTAATGTCACAAGTAGATTCTCAAAACATCTTTAAGAACTTCAAATTTTGAGATTTTGGATGTGTGATTTGAATCACACAACCCTGTGAGTCCAACCAAATAAAACAAAGGGAAATCCAGATTCTGTTACTTGAATCATAGTTTATGAATGATTCAAATCATGAACCCTGTAACTCAAATCACGACTTGTTCATGAGTTGAATCATGAATGTTCACTACTACGAAAAACTCATTTAACAACGGTTGGGAATGACATATAATGACGCGGGCGAAGGCGTTGTTATGTAGATTGTCATTGTAAGTTCGCTGTTTCTACAACGATTTGGAAACCGTTGTTGAAAGGCAGGACGCGCGCCATATATCACAACGGTTATGATAATAAACCGTTGCGATACATACACTTAGGTTCTAGGTTCGAAACCCATCAGTAGAGAATTTATATAAAACATAAACTACTTATGATATCGGTTACAATATATAACCGTTGTTGTAAGTACCCTAAGTTTATTATATTCAATGTAGATTGCTTGTTTTCCAAACACCTCACTAAATAAATATACATGGATTAAATTTGATAAAGATGTCTATAATCTGCAAATTAAACTGTTCTTGAAAACCAACTTAAACAAACCAATGTTGTTTTCTGATTGCATTCGTCTCATCGTGCATTTCACGCTCTTTTACATATATTGTGGTTTATTGATCTGACTCCTTCGATATATCGCTATCTTCGATTATAGTTAAATTTCCATAAGATCAACAAGACATTGGATAATTTGCCTCATCTTTGATTTAACTATAATGGAAGATGGAGATGCATCTAAGGAGCCAGATCATTATACCATAATCTATATATAAAAGAACGTGAGATAAATAATGAGAGGCATGCAATCAGAAAACAACATTGGTTTGTTTAAGTTGGTTTTCAAATACAACTTAATTTGCAGATTACAAGTATTTATGTCAAATTAACTGAATGTATTTTAAGTGAGGGTTAGTGAAACAAACAATCTATATAGAATATAATAAACTCAAACAAAATTCTATACCAGATCTAGATATTATAAACTCATATAATACGCTTGCTACCACCAGCAAACTTTAAGTGAGGGTTAGTTAAACAAACAATGTAAATAGAATATGATAAACTCAAACAACATTCTATACCAGATCCAGAAATTATAAACTGATATAATGTGCTAGCTTCCACCAGCATCATCACCCTGTATCATCCCCTTAACCTGAAAGGAAACAAAGCAAACTTCAAAAATGAGCATCCTCAGTTGAAAACAAACCGTAAAACCATAATCCAGTGATGAGTAAAGAGAGGAACAGGAATAACGCACCTTTTAATGAAACTAATCGCGGAACAAGAATCAATTATGATGTTGAACTAGTTTGGGAAGCCATGAAAAAGAAATATAAGGAGGAAGAAGCTTACACAAAAGCTTCATACTTCTTATACTTCTTTTCATTGCTTCTAAAACTAGATAAAGTTTGCTTACACTGTTGTTTCTTCATTTACTAACATCTTGCTCGTGATGCTATGAAAAAAAAGTACAAGGTGGATGAAGTTTCCGTCATAGCTTCATGCTTCTTATACATTTTTCCATAGCAACACAAACATTATGAAGTTTCCAAAGTATGGTCTTTGTTAAGGTAGTGAAAACGAATCTGAAAAAATGAGAACAATCAACAAAAACAACATGCAACAAACGAGATAATGGGAAATATCTAACAATAGATGGAAGAAGAAGAATACCTTAATGTATGAAGCACAAGATTCATGGCTAATGGTGAAAACGAAGAGAAAAAATGGGTCCTAGGGTTTCACTTTGAAGGCAACGGCGTTACTGTCAATTAAGTGAAAGTTATTTCGCTTAAATATGGGTAAACTATTTCACAACGGTTAACAATAACAACCGTATAAATATGTATTTATTTATTATAAATATATCACTACGGTTTACCAGAATAACCGTAGTGATAACCCTTTTATCTATGAATTTTAAAATAAATAAAAACCGTATACATAGGTATTCATTTATTATAAATATATCACTACGGTTAACCAGAAAAACCGTAGTGATAACCCTTTTATTTATGAATTTTAAAATAAATAAAAAAGAAAAGGTGCGCCTTAACTTCTAACTTAATGCATCTGCAGTTTAAACATCAACAATGTAATTCACAATGCATCTGCAGTTTAAACATCAGCAATGTAATTTGAACCCTAATTTAACTATTACATTTCATAACAAAGTAAATATTAAACATAAAGGAGACAAAAAAACATAACATCTTGATATTTCCAGAAAATATCTCTGATTTCAGTTTGTTCTTCAAATTCTTGTTCTTTTTCTTTAAATCCTCATACATAACCTTCAGATAGCCCACAGCTTCCAACTCTGACTTCATAATGCTCTCATCGTCATTTCCATCTCTTTCTCCCACGTCTTCATCCCATATGAACAAATTACATGTTTCATCGCTCCTCCAAAATGGACATCTCCAAAAAAGCCTTCCTTTATTTTGTCCCTTCTTGCATTGATACAAAACCATACGACCATCACAACCACAAAAATTTCCAGATCAAGATTTTACACTGGAACAAGAAGTAGAAACACCTTTGGATGATTTTGTCTTCAAATGTGACATTGCAACACCTTAAAGTAGAACATTTTGTTGTTGTTGTTGTCTTCTTCCCGACAATGGTGACGGCGTTGGTGTTAGGGTTGTTTCAATGGATAAATTGATATATATATATATATATATATATATATATATATACTTGGTGTTTAAAATACATAAAAAGAAGCTTCAATTTGTAACAACGGTTTTGAGAAAAATCCGTCGTGATATCTCTATTATTTTTTAGTTAAATATTAATAAAACTTAAAAAGGGAGCATTTACATCAAAGGGATAAACTATTTTAGGGCGATGAGGTTCGAACCCATGATAGCTAGATTGTATCACCACGGTTTTCATAAAAACCGTTATTATACCCTTGAGATTTCTAATTAAAATAATGCGCGCGCATTCAGTACGCACTATAAGAACGGTGTATAGGATGTCGTTGTAAACCTGGCGTTGTTGTTTGGCCGTTTTGTAGTAGTGGTTGAATTGCCCTTGTCTTGTTTGAGTCGAATCACCACATATTATTTACTCAAATTAGAGCATTACATTAGTCGAATCACATGTTTCTTTTGATTTGAATCGTGTCAAAATTGATTTCTCATGAAGTGTAGTTCTTGTTCCAAATCACTTTACCACTTGACTCAAATCACTTTACCACACAAGTTTTCAGCACCTATAAATCATTTTTCTTTCACATACTTCCATTGATGATTTGAAAACTCACAGACTACTTTTTCATTCATTTTCAATAGAGTTTTGGATATTTTTTTAGCACCTGCAAACAATTTCTTTCATATTTTACCTCATTATTTTTCAATTGTTGTATGGATCTGAATCTTATCTTTGAAGATTCGTGAATGTTGAGGAGATTTGTTATTGAATACAACGTTTCTTTGCAATGGTGTGTGGTGTTGTAAAAGGTTTTAAAAGTTCCAGTGAAAAAGAATGATGTTCTTCTTTCCAAGTTAACCTTGTTAGTGTTGTGTGAAAGCCTACAGACAGGGTAGGAGTTCTTATCAATCTTCAGACATAACAACACTCAAGATATCGATGGATTCGAGTAAAAATTGGCATAGACTGATACTTAGGAGCAGGTTGTTGGGGCTGGAAGATTCAGGAAGCGAATTCGAGTAAAGATTTTACATAAAGTGAGTTCGTAGACTGTGTACAAGTCATATATTCAGAAAGAAGAAATTTATGTTTCAACATTTATTTTGGATATTGTGATTGTACGAACTCTTGTAATTTTTTTACAAATCATATTGGAAGACCAACGAATTTTCAATGGGAAACCATTGAAGGGCGGATTAAGTACAAAGCAAGGATAAACGTGCCAAACCATTATAAATCCCGATATATACTCTCTCTCTCTCTCTCTCTCTCTCTCTCTCTCTCTCTCTCTCTCTCTCACACACACACACACACACACACACACACGCACACACGCACACACACACACTTACACACACACACACACACACACACACACACACACACTCACACGCGCATGTACACACACACACATTTTATCTTTTGTAGTTAATTGCATGATTAGGTTGTTCTTTATTACTTTCTAGAATTGCATGCCATTAGGATTTCTTTTGGTATTAATTAATTCTAAAGGTGTAGGTTTTGTTCAAATTGGTAATTTAACTTTATCTTAGTGTCGATTTAACCTGAAAACTGAGGTTGTAGATTGTAGAATCTTGCTTGTATTGGTGATTGTAAGATAACACTACTTGTGTAATTGATAAATGATTCAATACATTGTAGTTTGTTCATTTGGTTTAATTTGATTGTCCATCTAGATTGTGTAGTGAGTTGTTCAAGTATCTTCGTGTAAATTCCAATCAATAAGCATAATCTCTTTTACGTTAAATTTGCTTCTATCACGCAAAAGCACTTGTGTTTTAAAAACTCTGTTAAAACCTTTTCAAACTATTTTTCAAAGAAACTTTTAACTTGAGATGTTTATTCGACTCCCCCATCTATATCGTTTATTATCCATATTCTAACCCAACAGTTGAGTGTTAATCTTTAAAATACGAAAGTTCACTTTAAATAAATAAGTTGTGACACTTTCTTATTATATCTTATTATAGTATATAGAATCGTTTTAAATATTTAAAGATTATGTGTAAATTAGTCATAATTTAACTATTAAAAACTAAATATAAGCCATATTTTATAATGATATGATTGTTATAAATATTTTTTTGAGATTCTTTTTATCCACAATTTAATCACATCAAATTTTAGATTATGTGGATTAGCTCACATAAGATCATCTTGATAATGCTCATAAGATCAAATGAGAATAATTAATCATCATGTAAAACAAGAATACTTATTAAAGTATGTGAGTTGAGTGATAATGATTGAAGAAAAATATAATTCCTTGGAATCCAATAAGTGTATCATGTGGAATTTTGATAAGTGCGATCGATCCAATTGTGCAGAGAAATGAAAGAGGCAAACTATGGTGGTAAGATAATGAGAGCAAAACTGGGTGGAGAATGGATTAATCTCACTACTCATGGTGTACAAAGATAGTTTCCAAACCCATTAATTAATTTAAACAATAATAAATTTAAAAGTAAGAACACTAAATTTAAAAGTAAAAAGTATGAAACACTAAACTTATATAGTAGTAAAAAGTAAGATAGCTGATTAATAATGAAATTTAAAATTAAAACAATCATCACTATAGTTTAACAACTTCCATTGGATTTGTATAACCAAAACAATGAATTCAATCTATGACTTATTAAAAGTTGATTTATGTTTTCCACTGACATTTTTTATTCCATATTTATGGGAGAAGACATTTGACCTACTTTGGGGAGTCCTAAAATATTACAGCCTCCAACTCAATAAGTGTTTTTTTTAAATAATAATAATAATAAGGCTTAATTCATCTTTTAGTTCTTTAACTTAATTTATTGTTTCGTTTTAGTGTTTTATTTAGTAAACGTTTGTTTCAAGTCCCTTAAATCAAGTTCCGTTAGTCATATTGGTCTTTTCCGTTAAATTTTATCAAAGTCTGTTAAGTTTGACAGACGTGGCACTCCAACTATTATTGATTTGGCTAACTTGGATTACTGTATTAATATTTTATTATTTATAATTTATTAAACATTTTATCCACCACATTAACTTCTTTTTATCACTTCTTCTAACCCTAGCCGTCACTCCTTTTACTCTCTTCTTCCTTATTTTTTTTCTTATTCTTCAGGTTCAGAGCGATTCTGCAACTTTTTTCTCTAAACGCGTTTTCATGGATTTGCCTGCTTGTGTTAAGAAATTGGAAATTGCCAATGAAAACTTCTTTAGGACTCAAAAGAATTTGTTGTTTTCATTAGGAATCAAAAGAATTTGTTGAAGGATATGTATAGAAGAAAACGTCTACATGTCACGGATCAGTAATAACATCGCTGCCATAGTTGCCATGGTGAAATACGGTCTCACTTTGCTTGTTGTAATGTGTTGTTATGTCTTTGTCTCTTTTTTTTGTATACATGCATTGCATCTTATTACTACATATAACATGGGTTTGTAACGAGTTTCGAGTTGTGATCTTGGTTTAGTTTTTGGTATGTTTGTTTTATGTATCTTGTACACACGAATGACATATGTTTTGGATGTTTGGAAAAGCAGACCATTCTTGTTACTATTGTTCATTTCAAATCATTTTATCAAGATATAGTTACTATTGTTTACCTTGTTTATCTTGTTTGGATTTCAAAGTTTCAATTTTTATAGATTTTTCTTCAGATCTGCTGGCAAATAAGTCTTGTTCTTGTTCGTGTTTTTTTTTAAATTCAGTTTTTATGGGCTTTTTATGGGTTGTTGCTCGTGTTCTTTATTGAAATCTTTAATTGTGATAATATTCCTGCTTTGCCTTTATCAGAAAACTAGCATCCAGACGGGCACTTTCGTGCCCGTCTATCCGCTTTTTATAATGCGCAAGCGGATAAAAATATTAACGGTATTTTTTTAATATTTTTTTATTTTAGTTTAAAATATTTCTAAAATAAAAAAAATTGAATAAAATAAGTGTTCAAACCACCATAAAACGGCTAGTAAAAGAGAAGTTGAGATTTTTAAAATAAAAACTAAAAAGGGCATAAATGGAATAAAAATAAGCTACACCAAAACCATGTTTTCCCTTTATATATGTTATAGATAAAGTGTGGTCTTGTTTGCGCTTCAACTGCAATATTCCAAAATGACAGCAACAACAGCAGATTCAACAAATAATCCCAATGTAATATTTGATTAATTAACAAGTGTTCTCTATCTCAATCACCATAGTTACAATTACAATAATATAGTGTATTTTTTGTAATGTAAATTATAGCATTAGTGGCTATTTCGATCACTATAGTATAATTGATTTTTGTAAGATAAATATAGTATTTGTAATGTAAATTATAGAATTGATTTTTATTATATATGCTGACTCATATTTTGATTAAATATGCATTTTTTTAATCTTTTTATGAGTTATTATCCAGTTGGCACGCCACGTTGGCAAAGTTTAACGTTTTCTCAGCTAAACTAACGGAATGGACCAATAATGTTAACGGAACTAATATTAAAGGATCAAAGTGTAACGTTTTTTCATTAAGAGACTAAAACGAAATTTAAAATTAATTTAAAGGACCTGGAGACTAATTATGCCTACTACTACTACTAATAATAATAATAGTAATAATAATAATAATAATAATAATAATAATAATAATAATAAATAGTTAAGTAATTAAATCAATTGAAATACAATAAATGATAATATTTTATTAAAAAATTTAATATATATTGTTTTACTATTTTAAAATGATAAAAATTACTAAACGATAAATATTAGAAAAAATAATTTATAATAAGACTAAGGAAATACGTACATTGCTCTCAAAAACAAATTAAATTGCTCTCAAAAACAAAATAAATGCAACTAACGCTCTATTTCTAATATCTTCTCGTTTAGTGGATGATATTTATATGGATTTTTTTTACTATTTTAAGTGGAATCATATCCCATAATGGTGGGATCTGCGTGCACTGTAAGACCATTAAAACAATCAATTGATAAGTGTTTAAAAATTAAAATGAAAGTTACTAAAAGAATCTCTTATATTCTAACCTTTTTTTAAAACTAATAAATAATAAAATCTTGTCTACAATCAATATTTTATTTTAAGAGATGATTAAAATATTTTTTATAGGATAGAGACAATTTGGAAATAAATAAGCATCAAGGGTACTCACCCTTTTACAACAAAGAAAATCAAGAGAAAAATAAAAACACTAACCAACAACAAACAAACAAAAAATCCACTAAGAACACCAAAAAAAACTACTCCCAACAAATTCCGAGATTGTTACACCAATTGATCTTAGAAATATTTCTCAATTTTTTATGAAAAGCGTTGAACCAATCTCAAGATAATGCCTTAATAAAAACCAACACATTTAAGTTTGTAAACTACCTTTGAAGAGGATATAGTTCCTACAAGACCAAATGGACCAACAAAAAGTAAGGCCAAAAAAACCATAAAGAAAATGAAGAATTTAAATTTAGAAGTCTAATCAACAAAGAGCTTCCAAGAGACTAAGCATCAACACCAATCCACAAACAAAAGTTGTTCCAAATGATACTAGAATAATATGTTAGAACAAGATTTGTTCATGACATATATCCTTTGGGTTTTGATGATAACAAAGTATTAAAAGAACAAAGATGTTATCTAATGTGTGTTCTAAGTATGCAGGTTCCGAGCTTAAAGAGAATCTATTCAGAATCTGTTAAGAGAACACATTTGAGAGAAGTTGAGTTCTTGGCTTCAAATGGTTCAGAACTGAAGGACGTTCTATTGCGGTGAGAATCGGATATCAAGCTATTGAATTAACTTGAATAACAAATCTTTGAAGTTCACCACCGAACTTTAATTTATCCAAAGGAAAGGGAAAAGATCGAATAAACCCTAAGTGCGCAATGTAACAACAAAGTTAAGAGATCTAAGGTTCGGGGGTTGGTTATACTAAGGGAATGTATTAGAACCCTAAGTATCTGTAGTACTCTACAAGAACCTCTTATTTGTATTTGTGTTATGCTATTGATTTGCTATTGGGAATGCCTATGGCGAAAGATCTAGAGTATTACTAAGTATGCTCGCCAAGACTTCGCGGTCTTGTGCCTACGTATCCTAACAATTATGGAATCAGAGCATTCGTAGTTCACCTAACTACGGGTGAAGAACACTTGATTATGATCAAGGTTCCAAGGGGGAAGGTAAGTGTTCGTAATAATAACACTTACATAGAGTTTACAAAACTCTATCCTAAAGCTAAGTTGAAAGGGTAGGGACTCTAACAAGGTCCAAAGGGGAAGGTAAGTGTCCATATTAATGACACTTACATAGAGTTCACAAAATCTATCCTAAGCCTAAGTTGAAAGACTAATGACTCTAACAAGGTCAAAAGAGGAATGGTAAGTGCTCATAGCAATATCACTGACATAGAGTTTACTAACTCTACAGTTAAAGAGGGGAAATGACTCTAACAAGGTCATATGGGAAAGGTAAGGTAGGCTAAACTATCCTAACTATGACATAAAGTCAATATAAATGATCATTTCCTTTGGAATGAAGCACATGCAAATCATATCATCAATGGAGTATAGAGAAAAGCCTCAATCATGAAAGCTAAGATAATGAATGAATGTCAACATATTTAAAGCAAATGCTAAAATAACTGAACAATCCAAGAGGTAAGACATCAAGTCACCAATTAGGCATGTAACATGTTAGGGATAATGGCAAACAAGTAGTGCAAACATTTGTATCTAAAAGTAATATCCAAACAGCATTACAAAGACCAAATGAACCAAATAAGATGAGAGCTCAAACAAGTCAGTAGCTACACTATATCATGCTCAACACATTCAAAAGATTAAGAAATGGTCACAAGAACATCAAACATGCACCAAATCATGAGTCACACACTTGTCAACAACAAGTTCATAAGAAAAAGTCAAAGATGATTCAAACATTGATGTTAAGGCATGAAACCAAGATGGAGAAGTAGCAACACCAAACATTTTAACTCATAAACAACATCATGATATCAAGAAATTTCAACAAGTATCACATTCAAAACATGAGCAAACAACCAAGCATGCATCCATCAATGTCACCCACAAAGGAAGCAAACATTCAATACAAGTAAAGGAAGCAAATGATCAAGCAATAGAAATTGAAACAATGGAAGTCATAAGCTCAAACATGGTATTCAAGTCATACAAAAGCACCAAGAATCAAAGAGATTCACATAAGAAGCATATCCAAAAACTAGGTCAAAGACAACACAAAATAATGCTCAAAACAACCCTAACTTGAGGCATCAATCAAAATATTTAAATGGTCAAAAAATGCAAGTTAAAGACTCTATCTCATGACAACACACTCAAGAATATGTGAGGAAAAGATCCCTAAAATAATAGCACAAGTGCTCAAACAAAACCAATCAACAAGTTCAAGATGCCTTACTAATGGAGCATAAATCAAGGCTCCATAAAATCAAATGAAAAGTAACCAAACAAGTATCATCAAAGCACAACAAAACTACTCAAACATCAAGTAAACATGTGTCAAAAGATGGAAAAATATCGGCTCAAGAAGGTATGTTCAAAGCATAAAAAAAAAACCTAGTTCAAGGGTAGTTTAGTCAAATAACCTTCACAAATAAATAAAAATAAAATAGGAAAATAAATAAAAAATAAAAATAAAAATTATGACAAATATCTTAAGACATCAAGATGACTAAGTTATAATTTTGTTATTTTTAAAATAAAAGGATAATTGAAAATAAAATCAAAATTGGAAAGGAAAAGATAAAACAATTTTGGGCCCCTGCTATAGTATAAGTCCCACAACGTCTTTCGGTATCGCAGTGCGATCCCTGTTTTCAAAATAAGTCGTCTGGGCCTCTGTTTGAGCATAAGCACCAATATTTTGTACATAAACTTTGTTTTAAACAATAAACAACTTTCATGGGCCACTCCTTGAGTTGTAAGCCCCATACCTCTGTTTTCAAAATCATCTATCTGTTTTAACTGGTACTAAGAGGAGAATTATTCTCGGTGAAACTGCTCTTAGACCACTTGGGCCTCTCTTTGAGTTATAAGCCCCAAACATTCTTTTATTTTTAAAAAAACTTTCTTTTAATTCAAATTCAAATTCAAAGTTTTCTCAAAACTTTCTTGAAATTCTTAAAACCCTAATCATACAGTTGTAATCAACACAACAGATCACAATACACTTGGGCCTCTTCTCAGAGTGTAAGTCCCAACATCTTTTCAATTCAATGCATACTTGTTTATATACCTGTTAATTCACTTATCTATATATACTTTTGCATATCTGTCTAGAGTTTCCCCAGCAGTTAGGTCTACACTTAGGTCATACCAGAGGTTACTTTTTAACTTAGTCAAAACTAGTTCCCTCATAGGAAACTCCCTTAAAATAGTCTGCCTCCTCTTGGGCTTATTCAATATGGAACAGAGAAAGGCATTATTTCTGGTGAAACTTTTCTCAAGACTGTCAAAATTTAGAAATATGTAAGTATACAAGGAATTCACTTCCCTGGAGAGGATTAATTCCTGGTGAAACCTCTCTTGAATTTCTTCAAACCTTAGAACTGTTCAGCAAAGGAAGGATTAATTCCCGGTGAAATCTTTCTTGAACTTTTCTTAGGCTTGGACCCACAGGCTTCCTAGAAGTACCCCCAGCCTCCTCTTGGGCTTAGTACAAGGAACAACAGGCTTCTTAAAAGCTCCTCACCTTTCTCTTGGGCTTAATACAAGGACCCACGGGCTTCCTAAAAGCATAGGATAAAAATTAGTTATCTCTACTAGTTCAATCCCCAGGAGAGTCAAAATCCCAGAACATCATACTATTCTAGGGTTGATCTTTATCCTTTAAACCAACAGCCTCCTCTTGGGCATCATACAAAGACCCCTCTCTACACCAGAGCCTACCACTTCTTGAGAGACTTAAACAGTCTCAACCTCCTCTTGGGCTTCATTCAAGTAGACTTAGAAAGTCTCATCTCCTCTTGGATCTCACATAGAGACCCTCAAGTTTCCTAAAAGTACAAGATAAACCCTAATCATCTCACCAGTACACTAGTCTCCAACAGAGTTGAAAACCTCTAAGGTTTTTAAACACACCCTTTAAAGTCCTCTAACCCCCAATAAGGTTTAAACTTTCACCTTGAAAATACAAGCCAATGTCAATTTACCATCAATAAACCCTTTACAGAATCAGAGCCTCGTGGCATCTAGTACTCCAACTCTTCCCTGATTCCCAGCAAAAGTAAATCACTTTGGGTTCCCTAATACATTTTGGACCTGTTATTGGATTTCAATAAATCCTCAGCAAGAGATAGCCTCCTCTTAGGCTTCATATAAGAATTTCCTTCAGTCAGCCTCAATCTTGAGCTTTGTACAAGACAGATAAAACCCTCCCCAGTGGTGTCATTTTCCTTTAGCTTCAACATTCGGCTTTGATCAAGGCACACTAAAATCAACATCCTCTCATATGAGACCATGAGTCCTCTCTGTAGGAGGACATTTCCTCTATACATCACATATCAAAACAAAACAATAAAAACCTTTTTCCAGATAATTGTTGTAAGTGGTACACTTGTTGATTCAGAATCCAAGTTGGAGTCCCTTATTTATCCTGGCTAAAATCTTTCTTTTATCTAACAGTTATAAGTGGCAAGCCTCTGGATTCCATACATCCAAGTTAATGTCCCTCTTATAGCATGAAAGATTCATAAAGGAAAAAGTGGCATTGCTCTACACTGAGTTAAAGCTTTCTTCCTTCATGACATCCCTCTGATGAAGGAAATTATGGCATTGTTGGATTCTACATATCCCAGTTAAAGTAATTTCCCTTTATAACCAATCTCTCAATATTTTAGATGAATACGTGAGGTTTCTCCCTTTAGAGATGACAAATTCTCTCTCTCAGTCACCCTTTTAGCTTCAATCTTGGGCTTTGAACAAGACACAAATACTCATATAGCTTCAATCTTGGGCTTTTAACAAGACACCAAATGTCTTTCCTCCCATAAAAATAGGAGGAACTACGATTGCTCTGATTTCCCAAATCTCTTTACGGGAATACGTAGGAATAAGATTGTGAAATCTTAGCGAGCACACAAATCAAAAACTCTAGGTCCAGTACCTTCCCAAAAACAAAAGAAAACCTGAAAACAGCAAAAACATTCTCTCAACACTCCCAAGGGAGAAACTTTACCAATCCACAGCAGATAAACACAAGAAAGCATTTTAAGTTAACAGAAATACGTGCAAAATAAGGTTCATATGGATTACCATAGATACACTGCGTGTTAACAGCTTCCCTTTGTATAATCAGGCCCCGATCCCCGAACTCTTAGCATATTTTAAAGAAAAATTTTGTGTGCAGGGTTAGTTTAAGATATCTTACCCTTCCTTAACCAGCTTCATAGGATAAATACAGAAATCAGAAATTAGCACCCAAACCCAACCTTTTGTGGTAAGGTGGTCGCGTCACCGACAAAAACCGCACGCTACAGAAAAATGGCGACTCTGCTGGGGAGTTTAGGATTAGAGTTCCTAAGAGGTCTAGGCCTTGCTTTGCATTTTTTTCTGCTTATTTACTTGCTTTCTCATTTTTTATATATATAATCTGTTGTCATATTATTTGATACCCTTATTTAAATTACTGTTATATGGAAATGTGATTAATATGCATGTGGTGAGTCCGAGAGAACATTAAGATAAGTGGTGGCGTATTTGGGGAGGCTTATAGTGAGTGAATCCCGATGAAGCTGACTTGAGAGTCCACCGAATCAGTGGAGGTGCCCGCGTGGAATTACCAATGTTGAACGAGCATGTCGTGAAAGCATTGTTTTTTCCCATTGGGTTACCCTTGAAGTTGAGGATTAGTAGACAATTAACCAATAAACCATTAGGTAGTGCGGTGACTATCAGGAATAGTTGATACGCGATACTACACTCAAAGGAGATTCATATTGGGATATTACAGCTATTCAGAGTCAATCGGTTTGCTGTTAATATCCTTAAGAGGGGTCAATGATTTTGGAAACCTTTGTTAGAACCCGTTCTACAGGTACAAAAATTGACCTATTAGTACACACCTTGGGGATGGGTAGATCCATGACTCCAGGTGTCATACCCCAAATTTTGACCATCAAATTTCCCATCATTGTACAAACCATCACCATAATATAAGTGTACCTTCATGCCTCATCAATCCTCTCAAATATTGTTGAGCATTCACTACAATCAAGAATTAGGGTTTTGAGCCCCCTCAAAGCACTCAGACAAAGGATCAATCAAGAATGGACATGATCCTCAACTTGTCAAGTCTCTCAAACATCTATAAAGGATCAAGAGGTCTCTCACATCAAGAATCAAGCATAATAGTACAACATTTCAAGTGGATAAAGCCTCAAGATCATCAGTGTCACCAAATTAGGGTTTTGATCGACCAAGGCCTCCAGAGAGAAATTTTCCTCTAGGCATGAGCCAATACTTTAAAACATGATCCAAGAAGCTCAAAGGGGCCACATGGACCCAATCATAAGTTCAAAATAGCCTCAGGGAATGCATTCATAAAAAATCAGGAATTAGGGTTTCTTGACCTAATTCACCCCTAAGTTGACTTTTGGAGCAAGGCATGAGCCAAGACCTCAAGAAATGTTTTGAAGACCTCCAATGCATCATATTGATCCATTTACAAGATTGGATTGATTCAAAGAACTTGTTTCATGAGCAAATACAAGGATTCAAATTCATCTAGACCAATTAGGGTTTTTTGATGAAAAGTCAACTGTACCTTTGACTTTTGACCAAAACACGATCCCAAACCTTGGGACATGATTCAAGACACTCTAAAACACCAATGGAGTCCATCCATTAGGTTTGAATTAGGTCAATGACTTGATTTCATAAAGGATCACAAAGTTTGAAGTTCATCTGACAAAAAGTCAACTGTGTCCAAAAGCCAAGTTTGACTTTTTGAATTTCTTGACAAACAAGGCTTCCCTAAGTTAAAAACAATGTTAACTTATGGTTTGGATCATTATCCATCAAGAAAAATCAAGAAAAGTGGGGTTACTTGCAAAAGGGGAAATCTTAAGAAACTTGAAATTTTACTAAGTCATGGAAAAAAGTGATTTCTACCCAACTTTGCAAGGTCATAACTTCCAAACCACGAAGCCTTTTTCTTCCATCCAAAGCTCAGATGAAAGCTCTCATTACATACTACAAGAATGTAAACTACACCTCATTCCAAATCCTCATGGATTTTGAGTTATGGATTGATCAAAATCACAAAAATATGAAAATGGTCATTTTTCCAACACTTAGTGAAATTTTGGACTTAACCTGTTTTGCATTTTCACCAACTTTGAGGCCATTTTTCATTATGATCCAAGATGATTCAAGACCAAAGTTAAACATCAAAGTTGTAGTATGTTATAGGGGTTTTCCAAAAAGAACAAGAGTCTCCCATTGTTCAACTTGAGCAAGGAGTTATAAGCCTCCAAAAAT